>CAUYUJ010012213.1:323771-413771 GCA_963575745.1 Prorocentrum cordatum | reverse complement strand
CGACTACGACTACGACTACGACTACGACCTCGACTACGACTACGACTACGACTACGACTACGACTACGACTACTACTACTACTACTACTACTACTGCTACTACTACTACTACTACTACTACTACTACTACTACTACTACGGTTGTTTCAGGTGGGAGTTACTGTGGCCACTTCTGCCTGCGCGGGAATGCATTTCCTTAAGGGTTGGCAATCTCTCCAGATCTCACATGCGATACTTTTACATATTACTCTTCATTGAACGACCAGCGCGGGCCACAGTAACTCCCATGCGGCCGCGCGACGGGCCATACTAACAACCAACGGGCCACAGTTACAACCAACGGGCCACAGGAACAACCGGTCGCGAGGAGGGGGGGGAGGAGGAGGAGGGGGAGGAGGAGGAGGAGGAAGAGGATGGCGAGAGCAAGAGAAAGAGAGAAGAGGAGGAAGAGAGGAGGAGGAGGCGGAGGAGGAGCAGGTGGTGGAGGACGAGGTTGAGGAGGAGGAGGATGAGCAGGATGAGGAGGAGGAGGAGGACGAGGAAGAGGGGGAAGAGGGGAGGAGGAAGAAGAAGAGAGAGATGGGGAGAGGGCGAGAGGAGATGGATCGAGGAGGAGGATGAAAGCAACAGGACGAGGACGGGGCAGAGCAGCAGAAGGATGAGACTGAGACCGAGGGAAGATTGGAACGAAAAAACAAAGGGAATCGACCCCCAGACCTGTCCCAGACGCGTCCGAAACTGATCCAGCTGTGCTTGAAGTCGCCTCTGGGGGGCCCACAAAACACCCCAACAAATTCACAGGCCTCGATCCGTGATCTCCGGTCACGACGACGACGGCGACGACGACGACAACGACAACGACGACAACGACGACGACGATGACGACAACCACCACGACGACGATGACGACGACCACCACGACGACGATGACGACAACCACCACGCCGACGACGACGACGACAACAACGACGACGACTTCGACGACGACCGGCGGCGACGAGGACGACAACGACGAACGGCGGGGGGGCGGCAACGACGACCCCAAAACTCCGAAGCCGCGCGCTTTTTCGCAGCATGGGCCCCCGCCGTCGCGACACCACTCCTGTTTGGACTCCCGAAGTGGGTGCGGAAAAAATGGACACAGTGCCCAACAACGAAAATGTTGTTCCAAACCAGCAGCGGCCGCTGCTGGGCAGGCGGCCTCCTGCCTCAGACGGACACAGCCGCGGCGGCGCGGACAGCGAGTCCTGTTCACAAGGAGCAGGAACTGCTGTTGGGCATTGTGCCCACTCTTTCCGTACCCATTCCCCGAACCCCGACGTCGTGATTTTTTCACAACGTCGACCCCCAAAGGTCTGGACCCTTTCCCCGGGACCGGTTGTTCATCCTGAGTCGTTTTTTGACGGTCCCGCGGCCCGGGAAGGGCCCCCAAAGGGAGAAAATAGCGAAAAACTTCCCGTCGCGATTTTTTCACAACGCGAGGCCCTCCCTTCGTCCGTGCCGATCCCGGGCCCTCCCTGCGCCGCGCCCGAGACGGGCCTCCCCTGACCTTCCAGAGAGCTATTTTTTAGCACTGGAGACCTAAAAACCTAAAAAGCGGGGCGAAACAGCCTAAAACCAAGACGTAGAATAGCTCTGGGATAGGTTTTTAGGTCGAGTGCTATTTTTTAGCCCTCCTGGAAGGTCAGGGTCCGGGGGCCCCCCGGCCCCGCAAAGGACGCCCGCCGTGCCCGTTGTGCCCGTGCCGCCCGGAGCTCCGACGCGCGTGCAGCACTTTTGCCCTCTGCCCGGCTGCAGCCACCACCTCCTGCACGTCCTGCCTGCATTCCTCCCCCTCCTCCTCCTCCTAATCCTCCTCCTCCTCCTGCTCCTCCTCCTGCTCCTCCTGCTCCTCCTCATTCCTCCTCCTCCTCCTGGTCCTCCTCCTCCTCCTGCTCCCTCTGTTCTTCCTGCGCCTCCCCATTCCTCGTCCGTCCTTCTTCCTCCTCCGTCCTCCTGCTTCCTTTCTCGTCATCCTCTTCCTGCCGCCACCTTCCTTCCGCTCATCGCCATCCGCCTCCTGCACGGCGGCGACGGGCGCACGCGGAGTCCCGCCCAACCTCCTCCGCGCGCGCGCAACTCAGCGCGCGCGGCCAGAAAATCCGACGCGCCCAAGTTGGGGGGCCCCCCGTGGGGGCCGTGGACACGTGAGGATGCCTGCCCCGCGCGCACCCGCCAGGCGCACGTTGCTGCCCAGGGCCCCTCCGCGCGCGTACTGTCACGTTTGAAGAACCCGCCGCGCCCAAGCTCGGTCCCCTCCTTTCTGGGGGCCGTGGACACGTGGGGACGCGCCCCCGCGCGCAAACGCCAGGCGCATGTTGCCGCCCAGTCCCCGTCCGCGCATGTATTTTCACATGTGAAGAGTCCGCCGCGCCCAAGCTGGGTCCTTCCTTTTGGGGGCCGTGTACGCGTGAAAACGCGCTCCGCGCGCACGCGCCTTGGTCCCACGCCATTTTCGTGTGAAGAATCCGCCGCGTCCAAGTTGGGTCCCTCGCCTGCGGCCCCGTCGTGGCCAGAAACACATGAAAAACAACGTGCCGCACGCGCGCGTGCCGAGACTCCTGTTGGAGGCCCCTTCCTAGGCGCACGTATTCTTACGCGTCCCACTCCGGCGCCTGCTGCCCGCCACCCACAAGGAGGGCCAGCCGTTCCATATGTCCACGTCTGGACAGTCCGACGTGCCCCAGTTGGCCCACCCCCCCTTGGGGGCCGTGGACACGTGAGAACGCGCGCCCCGCGCGCAAGCGCCAGGCGCATGTTGCGCCCCCCCTCCGCGCACGTACGTCCACATGTCAAGGATTCGACGCGCTCAAATTAGGCCGCCCTTGGGGGCCGTGGACCCGTGAGAATGCCTGCCCCGCACGTTAGCGCCCGGCACATCTTGAAGTGTCCCCATCCGCGCAGTACTTGCACGTGTCAAGAATCCGATGAGCCCAAATTAGGCCCAATTGGGCCCGTGGACACGTGGGGGCGCATGCCCCGCGCGCAAGCGCCAGGCGCATGTTGGACCCCCCCATCTGCACACGTGCTTCCACGTGTAGAGGATCCAGCGCGCCCACGTGAGAACACGTGCCCCGCGCGCAAGCGCCAGGCGCACGTCGCCCCCCCCCTTCGCTCACGTATTTTCACGCACAAAAGCGTGAACACATGCAAATACGTGCCCCGCGCACGCGCCTTGGTCACCCCCCTCCGCGCCTGTACTTTCACGTGCGAAGAATCCGCCGCGTCAGAATTGGATCCCCCCCCCGGGTGCCGTGAACACCACATGAAACCACGTACTCCGCGCCACGCGCCGTGCCCACCCGTCCGCGCACGCATTTGTCGTGGTTGGGTCCCTCGCCTGCGGCCCCGTCGTGGCCAGAAACACACGAAAACATGTGCCGAACGCACGCGTGCCGAGACTCATGCTGGAGACCCCCCCTTCGCACACACGTATCTTTACGTGTCCATTTCCGTCGCCTGCTGCTCGACACCTCTCTGGTGGAGGGCCGTCAGCCCGCAAACGATAAGAGAACCCTGGGCCAGAGCCCTTGCCGGCAAAAATGGATCCATCTCTCGGTCATCTAGATCTCTCAGGGGAAGCGTCCTGGGTCTCGGCCTGATCCTCCTCCTCCTCCTCCTCCTGTCTCCTCCCTCCTCCTCCTCCTCCTCCTCCTCCTCCTCCTCCTCCCTCCGTCCTACTTCTCTTTCCTCCCTCCTCCTTATCCCTCCTCCTCCTCATCCAGCAACTCTCCTCTTCCTTCTCCTCCTCCTCCTTCTCCTCCCTCCTCCCGCCTGCGTCCTCCTCCCTGCTCGTACCTGCTCCTCCCTCCTCCTCTATCCTCTGATATCGAGGCGCCCTCGGGGCGTGTCCACGAGGGCGCCTCCGAACCCCCCAAGAACGTGCACAACACCAACGACGAGAGCGGCACGACGGCGACGTGGTCGCCCACGGCGGCCACGGCGGCAGCAACGACCTCCACGACCACGACTACGACGCCGAGCCCGCGACGACGACAACGACCACCACAACCACCACTACAACGACGGCGACAGCAGCGCCGCGGCGGCACGGCGTTGGCGATTTTTTCATCCCGCCGCGTGCTTCGCGGCAAATCGCCGTCGCCCAGCGACCAAACGTGCACCTGCAGCATCGCGCCCGGCGGCAGCGTCGCCCGGCGACCCCCGACCTGACGCAATCGTTTGCGTCGCCGCCGCCGCACGCACTGCTAGTAATGGTTGTAATCGTAATGGTCGTGAGTAGCAGCAATAGTAACACTAGAAGTAGCAGCAAAAGCAGCAATAATCGCATCCGTAGTAGCGGTGGTAGCTGCGGTAGTAGTCGGAGTGAAAGTAATCGTACTATAGGAGAGGGATGGTAGTAGTAGTAATGGTAGTAATAGTAGTAGTAGTAGTAGTAGTAGTACTACTACTACTACTACTACTACTAGTAGCAGTAGCAGTAGCAGTAGCCGTAGTAGTAGTAGTAGTAGTAGTAGTAGTAGTAGTAGTAGCAGTAGCAGTAGCAGTAGCAGTAGCAGTAGCAATCGTAGTAAAAGTCGTAGTAGCCGTAGTAGTAGTAGCAGTAGTAGTGGTAGTAGTAGTAGTAGTAGTAGTAGTAGTAGTAGTAGTAGTAGTAGTAGTAGTAGTAGTAGTAGTAGTAGTAGTAGTAGTAGTAGTAGTAGTAGTAGTAGTAGTAGTAGTAGTAGTAGTAGTAGTAGCAAAGTTAGTAGTAGTAGTAGTAGTAGTAGTAGTAGTAGTAGTAGTAGTAGTAGTAGTAGTAGTAAGTAGTAGTAAAAGTAGTAGCGGCCGTAGTAGTAGTAGTAGTAGTAGCTGTGATGTTAGTAGTAGTAGTAGTAGTAGTAGTAGTAGAAGTAGTAGTAGTAGTAGTAGTAGTAGTAGTAGTAGTAGTAGTAGTAGTATAGTAGTAGTAGTAGTAGTGGTAGTAGTAGTACTAGTAGTAGTAGTAGTAGTAGTAGTAGTCGTAGTAGTAGTGGTAGTAGTAAAAGTAGTAGCAGTAGTAACAATAACAGCAACATGAATAACAATAGCAGTAGCAGTAGTAGGAGTAGGAAAAGTGGTAATTGCCAAGACCTGAAATGGTCGTAGTCATATGAAGCGTAATATTAATATGAGTCGTAATATTAATACTAGTAGTAGTAGTAGTAGTAGTAGTAGAAGAAGTGGTATTAGTAGTAGTAGTAGCAGTACTAGTACTAGTACTAGTAGTAGTAGTAGTAGTAGTAGCAGTAGTAATAGTAGTAGTAGTAGTAGCGATAGTAGTCGTAATAATATTGCAGTTGTAGTGACAGTGCTGATCTTATTATTCTTGAAGAAGTCGTTGTGGTAGTAGTAGCATTGTTGTTAGAGCGGCAGTAGTAGAGGTAGTAGTAGTAGTAAAAGCAATACGAGTGGTGAAAGTAGCAAGAACAAAAAACAATACGGGTAGTAGAACTAGGTGTTGTAATTGTACACATAAGTATAGTAGCAGAAGTAGTAATAGTTGTTCTTGTTCTGGTCGCAGTACTAGTCGTAGTAGTAATACTATAAAGACAAACGTGAGCAATATGAAAGGCAATCGTAGAAACAAGAAAAAATGCCATCGCACCCTTAGTAACCGTACTAGCCGTGGTAGTAATCGTAATAAGAATTGTAGTGCTAGTCGTAATATTCGAAGCAGCAGTAGCAGTAGCAGCAGCAGCAGTACCAGTAGTAGTAGTAGTATTAACAGTATGAATAATGCGTATATCATTCGTGGTAGCCGTAGTCGTGGTCAACGCAATAGTAGCAGTGGTAAAAGTAGTAGTAGTAGCAGTAGTAGTAGTAGTAGTAGTAGTAGCAGTAGTAATAGTAGTAGTCGTAGTCGTAGTATTATTAGTAGTAGTAGTAGTAGTAGTCATGGCATCAGTAATACGAATGGTAGTAGTAGTAGTAGTAGTAGTAGTAGTAGTAGTAGTAGTAGTAGTAATAGTAGTAGCACTAGCACTAGCACTAGCACAAGTAGTAGCAGCTGGTGTTGATGTAGTTGAAATAATAGTAGTGCGGTTGTACCCGCAATAGTGGCAATAGTACTAGCAATAATCATAATGATGATACCAACAATGCTAGCACGAAAAGTAGAATGACAGGTGTAGTTGAAATAATAATGATAATAACAATAGATGTTGCTGGTGTAGCCGCAGTAGTAGTCGTATCACTAATACGAATGGAAAGAGTAGTCGTAGTAGTAGTAGTAGTAATAGTAGTAGTAGTAGTAGTAGTGGTAGTCGTAGTAGTAGTAGTAGTAGTAGTACTAGTAGAAGTAGCAGTAGTAGTAGTAGTAGTGGTAGTAGTAATAGTGGTCGTAGTAGTAGTAATAGTAGTAGTAGCAGCAGTAAAGTAGTAGTGCTAGACGTCGTCGTATTATAGTATTAGTAGTCGTCGTCGTAGTCGTTTTAGTACTACTTGTTGTCGCAGAACTCGTAGTAGTAGTAGTAGTAGTAGTAGTAGTAAGATTTTATGGTTCGCGTAAAGAAGACGTGATGGGTGTAAGGGTTCGGGTTCGGGCTCGGGCTCGAGAGCGCGCGCAACAGATTAGCAACACGAATGATGTCAATCAAAGACCCCGAATGGCAACTGGAACGCCCGTGAATTCCACTGCGAACCAACTTGTATACATAATGTGCACCGGAATCCCGATTGAGAGTGGAGCGCATCTGGAGTCCACGGAGAATGAACTTGCACATTGAAGCTGGATCGGAATCCCGATGGAATGTGGGGCGCATCTGAGTTTCACAAGAAACCAAGTTGTTATGTGTGTACATACACACACATATATATATATATATATATATATATATATATATCACTTTGGGCAGCGCATGTGGACTCCACGGATAAATCTTCTATCTAGACCTGAGGAACCCGACGGAATGAGAAGGAACCTGGCGAACCTTACGAAAACCAAGCAACCAGAGGCAGGCTGAAGTACCATGAGGATGTTTATGTTTTATATGTGGTAAATATACATGTGTAGCCAAGAAACGGGATGCCCCGAATAATCCAGACGAGTCGTCAGGCACTCTCAACAATCTAGAGCAGGTCAGCTACGTCCTGAAACCTGATCGACAATCCTGCGAAACCGATGCGCATCCAGAAGACCCCTGGGGAATATGGACGAAGCCTGGGGAATCCTGAAGGGTCTGAGGAAACCCGAAAGCCAAGGAGATCCTGACACACCCCGAAGGGCCCGAAGGACAATGACAACCCAGACAAAACTCGCAAGAATTGAACGGACCCCCGAAGAAACCAAGGCCTTCAAGGTCCTTCGGGAGCCTTAGCGAATTCCTGGGCTTCCCTGGGTATCCTTAACGGATCCCTAAGGGAACCCTTGGGATCTGTAGGGAAACCCCTGGGGATCTCCAGGGACACCCGCGTGATCCTTAAGGAAACTCTCGGGATCCCGATGGAAGCCCGGCGGATCCTTAGGGATCCGTAGCGGATCCCAAAGAAAACCCGAAGGGTCATTGGTGATCCTTAGCGAATCCCGACGGAAACCATGAGGGGCCCCTAGGGCCCTCTTGCGGACCCCAAGGGAAATCCGACTGACCCTCAGGGATCCGGAACGGACCCCTAAGCAAGCCCTAGGGATCCTTCGGCGCATCCTTAGCGGATCCCTAGGGAAACCGGGAAACCAAAGGAGCCTTCGGGATCCTAGCAGCCCCCGAAAAAAACCGCAAGGCTCCTTTGGGATCCTTACTGGATTCCGAAGGAAAACCGTAAGGATCCTTCGGCGGATCCTTAGGGGATCCTCAAGGAAACCTGGCCGGAGTCCTCAGGAGTCCTCTTGACTCCTCAGGAGTTCCCAGGCCTCTGAAAGCAGAGCGTGGACCCCGGATTGCCCTAGTAGTAGAAATAATATGAATCGTCGTCGTATCCGCCGTTACAGTAGTAGTAATAAAAAGAATAGCAAACGCGGTAGCAGTCGTACTAGTAGTAATACCAGTATTAATACAAGTGGCACGTGTGTGCCCAGGCTCATACAACAAGCTGAAGGGGCGTTTGAAGCAGGAGTGACATGCAACAGCGAAGTCGCATTCGAGCGAAAGTGGGGTTGCCACACCTTGCGATGTGTGTACCAGGGCCCCCCAGGAAGCCTCAGGAGGCCCGACTTGGATACCAGAAGAGGCTCCAGGAGGCCCCAGGATTGTGAGTGTTGTGTGTGTGATGTGTGCTTTGTGTGGTGCGTGCTTTTTGTGTGTTGTCGGTGTTGTGTGTGTATGTTATGTTTGTTTGTCTAGCGTGTGATGTGTTGGGCGTGATTTGTGTCTCTGTGTGTGCATGTAGTTCTGAAGCCCCAGGAGGCCCCAGGAGGCCCCAGGCGGCCTCAGCAGGCCCAGGAGAACTCCAGGAGGCTCCGAGGCGGGGTCTGGGGTACCAGAAGGTCCAGAAAGCCCCAGGAGGCCCCAGGAGGTTCCAGGAGGCCCCCAGGAGGCTCCGAAGAGGGGTCTGGGGCTCGATTTTGGGAGGATGTCTCAGGCGAAACCGCCATTCTCTGAGAATCGGGGTCAAAATTATTGAAATTACCATGTGTTTTTGAAGGTTTGATGTAGAAATGGTTGAATTCCTATGTGTTTGTGGACCTCTCCTTCACGATCTGCGTGAGGGGTGCCACCGATCTTCAGAATTTCGAGGATGTCCCGAGCGAAACGGCCAGAAAAATCAAAGACGGACGCACGCACGGACGCATTAATCCCCTCTGAGCTCTACTCCCTCGGAGAGGTGCGTATGATAGTAATACCAGTATCAAAATTAATTGTAGTAGTAGTAGTACTAGTAGTAGTAGTAGTAGTAGTAGTAGTAGTAGTAGTAGTAGTAGTAGTAGTAGTAGTAGTAGTAGTAGTGGTAGTAGTAGTTGCTGCTGTTGTTGTTGTAGTAATAATGGTTGTGGTAGTAATGATAATAATAGCAGTCGTAGTAGTAGTAGTAGCAGTAGTAGTAGTAGTAGTAGTAGTAGTCGGAGGTAGTGGTGGTAGTAGTAGCACGAGTAGTAGTAGCACGAATAGCAGTAGCAGCAGCAGGAAGAGCAATACTAGTAGTGGTCGTAGCAGTAGCAGCGGCAACAGCAGCGGTAGTAGTAGCAGTAGTAGTAGCCGTAGTAGTCGTAATAGTAGTAGTAGTAGTCGTGGTAGTAGTAGTAGTAGTAGTAGTAGTAGTCGTAGTAGTAGTAGTAGTAGTCGTAGTAGTAGTAGTAGTAGTGGTAGTAGTAGTAGTAGTAGTAGTGGTAGCTGTAGTAGTAGTAGTAGTAGGAGTAGTAGTAGTAGTAGTAGGCGTAGTAGAAGTAGTAGTAGGAGTAGTCGTGGTAAGTCGTAGTAGTAGTAGTAGTAGTAGTAGTAGTAGTCGTAGTAGTAGTAGTAGTAGTAATAGTAGTAAGTGGTAGTACTAACCGTAGTTGTGATAGTTGTAGTAGTACTAGTAGTTGTAGTTTAACAAATGCAGTAGTAATAGTAAAAGTAGTAGTAGTAGTAGTAGCAGTAGTAGCAGTAGTAGTAGTAGTAGTAGTAGTAGTAGCAGTAGTAGTAGTACTGGTAGTAGTAGTAGTAGTAGTAGTAGTACTAGTAGTAGTAGTAGTAGTAGTAGCGGCAGTACTAGTCCTAGGGTTGACCTTACCCTGCTTGCCCCAAGGAGCCTCTGGGATTCCTTTGGGTTCCTGGTAGACTGGGGCTCTTTTGGGCGTCCTGGAGGCCGTCTTGGGCGTCCTGGGCGCCTAAAAATGCCTCCAGGATGTCGCATGGTAATCGTATGCTTGTCATATGGTACTCTTATGGCTTTCGTATGGCACTCTTATGGTTTTCATATGGCACTCTTATGGCTTTCATATGGTACTCTTGTGGTTTCAAATGGTAATCGTATGCTGTTCGTGTGGTTGGCGTGTGGTAGTCCTGTGGCGTTCGCATGGTAACCTTATGGTTCCGCATGGTAATATCATGGTGTTCGCATGGTAACCTTATGGCTAACGTATGGTAATCGTATGGAGATCGTATGGTTGTCGTATGGTAAGTCTTATGGTATTCGCATGGTGTTCGTATGGCTTTCGCATGGTAATCGTATGGTTGTCGCATGGTTGGTGCATGGTAGTCTTACGTTCCACGCATGGTATTCTTATGGTTTTCGTATGGCATTCGTATGGCTTCCGGATGGTAATATTATGGTTTTCGTATGGGGCTCGTACAATACTATGTTTGGTGTTTGTATGGTAGTCGTATGGTGTTCGTATGGTCATCCGTGTGTTGCCGTATGCTCGTAGTATGGTTTTCGTATGGTTTTCGTATGGTAATCGTATGGTTTCCGCATGACTTTCGTATGGCTCTTTCGCATGGTGATCTTATGGCTGTCGCATGGTAATCGGATGGTTGCCGCACGGTTTTCGTATGGTGATCGTATGGTTATCGTATGGTCATCGTGTGGTTTTCGCGTGGCTTTCGTATGGTAATCTTATGGCATTCGTATGGTACTCTTATGGCTTCCGTATGGTAACCGTGTGATAACCCTGTGGAATTCGAAGTGTAAGTTTATGGCTATCGTGTGGTAATGTTACGGTGTTCGTACGGCGTTCGTATGGTAGCCATATGGTGTTCGCATGGTTTTCGTATGGTAGTCGATGTTTGCCGTATGGTGGTATTCGTATGGAATTCGCATGGGGAGTGTATGGCTTTCGTTTTGCAATCGTATGGCGCTCGTATGGCAGTTGTATGGCTTCCGCATGGTAATCGTATGGTTTTCGTGTGGCAATGGCTTATTTCTCGGGCGCGGCAAACAAAGTAAGGTCAGCCCTAGTAGTAGTAGTAGTAGTAGTAGTAGTAGTAGTAGTAGTAGTAGCAATCGTAGTAGTAGTAGTAGTAGTAGTAGTAGTAGTAGTCGCAGTAGTAATAATAGTTGGTGTTGTTGCTGTAATCGTAATAGTAATAACCATAATACCCGTAATAGTGGTAGTAGCAGTAGTAGTCGCAACAACAACAATACTAGTCGTCGTGTAAATCGTAATCGTACTCATAGTAGTAGTAGTAGTAGTAGTAGTAGTAGTAGTAGTAGTAGTAGTAGTAGTAGTAGTAGTAATACTAGTTCTAGTACTTGTCGTAGTACTAGTAGTAGTAGTAGTAGCAGCAGCAGCAGCAGCAGAGGTGGTGGTTGGTACGTAGCCTGTGCTGTTGCGTTGTACTGTTGTATCTGTTGTGCTAATGGTTTGCTGCGTTCTGTGTCTACGATGTATGATGCGTGAAAGTGATGCCTGGTGGTCACTGTAATATTAATCATGGGGAGGAGGAGGAGGAGTACGGAAAGGAGCAGTTCTCGGATCTAGAAGCGCAACACATATCGCAACTTAGTCGGGGTGGGATTGTCGGCCTGAGAAGTCTGACAAATCTGAGAACCCACACACATTCAAAAACTGTTGCACAATTGTGAGGTTCCAATGTTCCCACTAACACCCAACATTTCGAAACTATGCCCACAAGCGCGGGCCCGCCACCAACCAAGCCGACTAGTTTGCGGGATGGCCGGTTGAGTTGTGTTGTATCGAACCCTCACAAGGTGTCTTTGGATGGTACTTGAATTTAGTTGGCTTCCAATGCCTTCCCAAAAATCCTGGATTCCCAAAACGACGAGCACAACACCGACTAAGCTGCGACATGTACTTGTGTTTTTTTCTGGAAACCTCAAATGGGTTCTGTGGACTGCTTCGTTGATGTTGTACTGCTTGTCAATGGTCTGGGAGACTCGTTTGGCGAGCTTGGCGGTAGTTGTGTGGGGGAGGGAGGGCGGATGAATAGAGGAAGGAGACGGAGGAATGGGAAGTGGAACGCCAATAGGTAGGAGCAGCAAACGGGTAATGGTCTCTGCAACACTGGCTCCCCTTGTAAGGTTCGTTTGGCTAGGATTCGTTAGTAACGACGCGTCCGAAAGGATGGTACGAATTATTTCGGATGGATTCTCAGGTCAAAACTCGTTAATGTGTGATGTTTCCAAATCCTCCTGCGTTGAGTTCTCTTTTTGAATGGAGCACTGTTTCTCCAACGGCCCGTCCCCTCTCCTCATCCTATTCCTCCTCCTCCTCCTCCTCTCCTCCTCCTCCTCCTCCTCCTCCTCCTCCTCCTCTGCGCCTCCTACATCCACATGCACCGTGCTGCATTCCCAACCGTCACTCTGACTGGGCCCTCGTTTCGAATAAAGCGCTGCTTGCTGTCCACCCTTCCCCCTTCCCCTCAGCATGCTTCCCCTGCCTCGCCTCCTCCTCCGCCTCCTCCTTGCAATGCGCAATTGTCGCCACTTCCTCGGGCGCCTGGGAGGCCCAGCGCAGTGGGGACATACGCAGACATGGACTAGACCCCGTGGCTCCGTGAGGGTGTTGCCACCTCCACGACTGTCGCCACGTTTGTGGGCCCATGGCAGTTTCAGCGTAGGGGAAAGGGCACACACAGACCCAGACTAGACCTCGCGGCCCCGTGGGGGTCTTGCCACCTGCACACCTGTCGCCACGCCCGTGGGCTCCTGGGAGGTCCAACGCAGTGGGGGCATACGCAGACGCAGACTAGACCTCGAAGTTCTGTGGGGCTGCTGCCACCTGCGCAACTGTCGCCACGCTCGTGGGCTCCTGGGAGGTCCAGCGCAGTGGGGACACGCAGACGCAGACTGGAGTTCGCGGCTCCGCGGGCGGGGGGGTCACCTGGGAGGCGTTTTCCAAACCATCCTGAGGTGCTGGGTCGTCGTTTTGAAGGGACCGCGCCCCGCGTTCCTTCCTTCCTTCCTCCCCTCCTCCCTCCTCCCATCACCATCATCAACATCATTGCCGTCATCATCACCCATTCGGCACACCTTTCACACGTTTCGTGGCCCCTATAGGGAGCTCCACCTAAGGCTCCAATGGCGACGCTCCAATGCGTCCCCGCCACCCATTTTGGCACAACCCTTACACGGCTCGTGGCCCATAGTGAACTTCACCCAAGGCTCAAGTGGCGACGATCCCTTGCGTCCTCGCCATAGATTTTGGCACACCCCTGATACGGTTCGTGGCCACATAGGGAGCTCCACCGAACGCCCCAATGGCGACGTTCTCATGCGTCCCCGCCACCCATTTCCGGAACACCTCTCGCACGGCTCGTGGCCTCATAAGGAGCTCCACCGAAGGCCCCAATCCCCGCATCCCATGGTGGTACAGCCCTGACACGGCTTGTGGCCCGTGGGGAGCTCCACCTAAGGCTCCAGTGGCGACGTTCCCACGACTCCTACCCATTTTCGGCACACTCTTCACACAAATCGTGGCCCCATGGAGAGCTCCACCAAGGGCTCCAGTGGCGACGTCCCCATGCGTCCTCGCCACCCATTTCGGCACACCCCTGACACGGTTCGTGGCCCCATTGGGAGCTCCACCTGAGGCTCCAGTGGTGACGTTCCCATGCGTCCGCGCCACCCATTTTGGCACACCCCGCACACGCTCTGTAGCTCCATAGGGAGCTACACATAAGGCCCCAGTGGTGACGTTCCCATGCGTCCCCGCCACCCATTTCGCCACACCCCTCACACGGCTCGTGGCCCCATAGGGAGCTCCACCTAAGGCCCCAATGGCGACGATCCCATGCGTCCCCGCCACCCATTTTGGCACAACCCTGACACGGTTCGTGGTCCCATAGGGAGCTCCACCGAAGGCTCCAGTGGCGACGTTCCCTTGCGTCCCCGTCACCCATGTTGGCACACCCCTGACACGGTTCGTGGCCCAAAAAGAACTCCACCGAAAGTCCCAGTTGCGACGTTCTCATGCGTCCCCGCCACGCATTCTCGGCACACCCCTCACACGGCTCGTGGCCCCATAGGGAGCTCCGCCGAAGGCTCCAGTGGCGACGTTCCCCACACGGTTCGTGGCACGATAGGGAGTGCCACCGAAGACGATATCCACAATTGCGGTACTCACACCTGCGAATGGTTGGGTCCTTTGCCAAGCCAACTTGATGTATTTCAGGGCCGATCCCCACCCCCTGCAGCGCAATCGTGCTTCTTAGATCGCCTCCCCTGAAATTGCTCCCCGGCCCTCGTTTCAGTCTCCAAATAGATGCGATTGCCTCCAAGAGGGCTTCCCAGACAGCCAAGACGACACCACATCTGCTCAAGACGGCACAAGAC
This sequence comes from Prorocentrum cordatum, assembly GCA_963575745.1. Lineage (NCBI taxonomy): Eukaryota > Dinophyceae > Prorocentrales > Prorocentraceae > Prorocentrum > Prorocentrum cordatum. The sequence goes on along the minus strand of CAUYUJ010012213.1, from coordinate 399,602 downwards.
AACCCTCAAGACAGCCTCAAGACGGCCCAAAATGCCTCTAAGACGGCCCACGAGGGTTCAAGTAGGCCCTCCAGGAGAGCCCGAGGAGGCACAAACCATTGATATGCCTTTGTTGTTTGTAGGATGTTGAGGTTCTCGCCTCTTCGGGTTTCTGACCGTCCAGGACGGCCCAAAGTGGCCTCCAAGGTAGCTCCAAGACAGCCCACGAAGTGCCCCGAGTCGGCCCCAAACAACCCCAAGGATCACCCAAGAGGCTCCCAAAAGTGGAGCGCTCCAAGAGGTTACTAAGACGGCCGAGAGGGGCCCCCAAGACGGCTTCCGAATGCGCCCGACGGGCCTCGAGCCTCCCCGAGACTGCCCAGGAGGCCCCAAGAGAGCCCAAGGAGGCCCCAGGCACCCGAGAGGCTACCCAGAAGGCTCCTCGGGAGGCCCCAAGACAGCCCCAGAGAGGCAGTGGTCTCCCTGTCTGTCTGTATTCTCTCCCTTCCCTCCTCCTCCTCCTCCTCCTCTTTCTCCTCCTCCTCCTTCTCCACCTCCATATCGCGCGGACGAAGACGAGAACGAGATCACGACCCTCCCCAATTCAGACCACTCACTGAACTGCCACGGGGCCTGAACTCGACCTCCTGTCTACCGCGCAGACGAAGACGAGGTTGAGCTCCTATCCCGATTCCGACCACTCCTCAGAACTGCTTCGTTCCTACACTCAGCCTCCGTTCTGCTGCGCTGCTGCGCCGGCACGGTGGCAGGGTTTGCCGCAGGCAGCTGGGTAGCGCCCCTGCACACATGAGTTACCAGTAGAGGTTTTGCACTACGGTGTTCAAGAGATGATCAAGTAGCAAATGGTCGAAAGGATTCCTGCCGTAAGGGCTCGAATGTGAAAAATGCCGCCGAAAAGGATTCCACCACGTACGCATATTTGGGACGGGCTCCTGTAGCAAGGTTCTCTGCATAAAAAATACCTGAAGTGCTACAGCGAAAGATCGTCGGGCCAAAAAAATGCAGATGACTCCTTTGGCACATGTTCCTTCACTATTGCTCCTTTACTCGAGGTTCGGCTGCTAGAAATCTCGTAATGACCCTTCAGCAAGGGTTCCAGTCGGAAGGGGTCGTTCAACAGTGATCCCTGTACCAACGGTCCTTCCACAGTGATTGCGGCCGAAAGGGAGCGCCCGTGAGACGCGCTCCCTCGGTAGTAGTAGTCGTATAAGTAATAGAAGTACTACTAGTAGTAATAATAAAAATAATAGGAACAGCAGTTGCAGTAGTCGTAGCGTTAAGCCGTGAGTAGCGGCAGTAGAAGTAGCGGTCCTACTACTAGAAGCAGAAGGACTAGTACTAGTACACATACGAATACTAGTAGTAGTAGTAGTAGTAGTAGTAGAAGTAGTAGTAGTAGTAGTAGAAGAAGATGTTTAAAAACAGTAATCGAAGTAGTAGTAGTAGTAGTAGTAGTAGTGGTGGTGGTAGTAGAAGTAGTAGTAGTAGTAGTAGTAGTAGTAGTAGTAGTAGTAGTAGTAGTAGCCGTAGTAGTAGCAGTAGTAGTAGTAGTAGTAGTATCCGTAGACGTTGTGGTAAAAGTACCACTACTAAGATTAGTCGTAGCAGTAGCAGGTAGTAATACTAGTACTAGTAATGATAGTAGTAGTAATGTAGTAGTAGTAGTAGTGGTAGTAGTAGTAGTAGTTACAAGTAGAAGTACTAGTATGACAATAAGAAATGGTATTGCCACAGAAATAATAATAGTAATCGCAGGGTTCGTAATCTTGGTAGCAGTAGCACGCGTAGAACTAGTAGCGGTTGTAATAATGCGTGCAATCATAACAATAAAGTAGTAGTGCGGCAATAATGATAATGAATGATAGTAATGGTGAAGCAGTGAAAATAATGCAGTAATAGTAATGGTAATAGGAATCAAACTAGGAAAAGCAGTAGTAGAAGCAATAATAATAGCAGTAGCGCTCGCAGTAATAGAGGTAGTAGTTGTAGTAGTCGTAGTATTAGTAGTAATAGTAGCAATGAAAATAAGAGTCGTGATCGTAGTCGTAGATGTCGTCGTTGTCGTAGTAGTAGCAGTAGTAGCAATAGTAGCAGTAGTACAAATAACAATAATAATACGAATAGTAGTAAGACTGAAACTAAAAAGCAGCAGTAGTCGTCATCGCAGTAGTGATAATAATTCGTAGTAGTAGCCGTCGTCGTCTGAGAAGTGGTGGTAATAGTAGTGTAGTCGTAATAGCCACGGTACGTGTAAGAATAATCATCAAACTTGTAATAATAGTAGCAAGAGTACTACTATTACGAATCGTCGTAGCAATAGCAATTGTAATAGTATAAAGGTAGTGCTAGTGATGCTACTGAATGCCGCCGTACTCATATCAATAGCAGTCGTAACCGTGGTCGTTGTAGTCGTAGTTGTAGCAGTCGTACTAGTAGTAATAGTAGTCGTGGCCGTAGTAGTACGCGTAGAAGTAGTGGAAGTCGTAGTAATAGTTGTACTAATACTTGCGACAGTAGTAGCAGTAGAAGTAGTATCAGTAGGAGCTGGCGTAGAAGAGAATTGAAAAGAGTCGTCGTCGTCGCAGTCGCCGTGTAGTAGTACTAGTAACCGCGACGGTCGTAGTAGTAGTAGTAGTAACACGAGTAGAAATCGTCGTGGTAGGAGTAGTCGTAACAGTACTACTAGTGGTAGCACGTGTAGTAGCAAGAGTGCATTTCGCAGTAGGAGTAGTAGTAGTAGTAGTAGCAGTAGCAGTAGTAGTAGTAGTAGTAGTAGTAGTAGTAGTAGTGGTATGAGAAATAGTAGTATTACTCAGTGTAGCAATGCGTGTAGTAGTATGAACGGTAGTAGTAATACTAGTGGTAGTGGTACCAGTACTAGTACTAGTAATTACTGTAGTACTAGTCGTAATACTCGTGGTAGTAAGTGCCATAGTCGTAGCGATCGAGATAATAAGAAGAGCAGCAGTAGCCGTCATCGCAGTAGTGATAAAATTCGTAGTAGTAGTCGTTGTTTTAGAAATGATGGTAGTAGTCGTAGTAGTAGTAGTAGTAGAAGTAGAAGTAGTAGCCACGGTACATGTAAGGGTAAGTCTCACACTTGTAATAATAGTAGCAAGAGAATTACGAATCGTTGTAGTAATAGTATGAAAGAAGTGATCGTGATACTACTGAATGCCGCAATACTAATAACAATAGCAGTCGTAGTCTGGTCCTTGTAGTAGTAGTTGAAATAATCGTACTAGTAGTAGTACGTAGTAGCCGTAGCAATACGCGTAGAAGTGGTGGAAGTCGTAATAATAGTTGTACTAATAGTTGTCGTAGCAGTCGTAGCGAAAGTAGTAGCAGTAGAAGTAATGTCAGTAGGAGCTGACGTAGAAGAGTATTCAAAACATTCCTCGTCGTCGTAGTCGCCGTGTAGTAGTACTAGTAACCGTGACGGTCGCAGTAGTAGGAATAATACGAGTAGTAATCGTAGTGGTGGGAGAAGTAGTAATAGTAATACTAATAGTAGCACGTGTAGTAGCAAGAGTACAGCTAGTAGTAGTAGTAGTAGTAGTAGTAGTAGTAGTAGTAGTAGTGGTAGTAGTAGTAGTAGTAGTAGTAGTAGTAGTAGTAGTAGTAACAGTAGTAGTAGTAATGGTATTGGGAATAGTAGTATTACTCATTGTAGCAATACTTGTAGTAGTATAAATGACATTAACAATAGTAGTGGCAGCAGTTGCAGTAGTACTAAAACTGGTAATTGCTGTAGTAGTAGCCGTAATACTCCTAGTAGTAGTAGTAGTAGTAGCAATAATAGTAATTATAGTCGTTGTAATACTACTACGAGTAGTAGTTGCAGTTGCAGTAGTGCTAGTAGTAGCAATAGCACTAGTACTTGCAGCAGTAGGAGTAACAGTAGTAGTAGTAGTAGCAGCAGCAGCAATAGTAGTAGTAGTAGTAGTAGTAGTAGTAGTAGTAGTAGTAGTAGTATAAATAATAATACTAGTAGTAGTAGTAGTAGTAGTAGTAGTAGTAGTAGTAGTAGTAGTTGTTATAGTAGTAGTAGTAGTAGTAGTAGTAGTAGTAGTAGTAGTAGTAGTAGTAGTAGTAATAGTAGTGGTAGTAGTAGTAGTAGTAGTAGTAGTAATAGTAGTAGTAGTAGTCGTAGTAGTAGTAGTAGTAGTAGTAGTAGTAGTAGTAGTAGTAGTCGTAGTAGTAGTAGTAGTAGCAGTAACTGTAATACTCGCAACCGTGGCAGAAGTAGCCGTAATAGTAGCTTGCTTGTCCGTGTTAGAATAAGACCTGAAGGCCTGTGCCGTTTGGCCTGCTGAGGGAGGAGAGACAGAGGGGGAACAAGGAGGACGTGAAGGAACCGCGAGGAGTGGCGGACACGGAGGGCAGAAAATCCACCCCTATAATATGCACCCTGACAAGCGAAGCCGTTCATTCAACGCCAATTGTCATGCTTTGGGTGGTTTTCGTCCCTTGAAGACAGGAGCTGGAAGTGCCCGTGCCTCCCACAGCTCCAGCGCGCCGTCGCCAGGAGGCCCCCGCCGAACGGCGGCGCACCAGGCCACGCGCGGGGAGGAGAGGCCGCCGCCGGGGGCGGCGGTCCTGGGCGGGCCTCAGTCGATCTTTGCGGGCGGAAGCTGCCAAGGGGAGGCCGCGTCCCCCTCCCGGATTCCCCTCGTCCTCCTCCTCCTGCTCCTCCTCCTCGTCCTCCTTCTCCTCCTCCTTCTCCTCCTCCTTCTCCTCATGATCGCCCTCCTCCTCCTCCTCCTCCACCCCGTGCCAATGACCCCCCAGGCTTCTTGGTTCTCGATGTGGTCGGGGACGCACGGGGCAGCCTTTAAGGATCCCTGCTGGGGTCCGACGAGCACCCCGACCACGAGGGCCAGGGAGTGGGGGTCGGGGCGACAAAGGCTTAATTCGGCCAGCTCGTGCATGATTGGAGCCTGCCATGGCTCGAGGCTGAGCGTCAGTAAGCATACAGTGGTTGACTGGGGCCCGGGGACCCAAACCCATATTCCGATGCTCGGGATAGGAGTTTGGGGTACGGAGGCAAAGAGCTACGGACTCACGGAGTTCGCATGCAGCACTCAGCCGGTCGTTTCGACAGGAGCGACCAGGGCCCAAGTAGTAGTTGAACATCTCACTGCCGTAACCACCACGCGGGTGGCCTGTATGTGCATCATGCGTACTGCTTACCGCCGCTTCGCCTTAAGGGTCGGGGACTACGGACCACTGCACAGCAAGTTCGCGGTAGCCCCTGGCCCGCTGATTCGACCGGATCAGCTTGCCATTCAATATGCTGCCCCCCCACGCCCATTGCCCAAAGGGTCGGGGACTAAGGACCACTGCGTAGCAAGTTCACAGTAGCCCCCGACCCGCTGATTCGACTGGATCAGCCTACCAGCCGCCGCGCGCGTAGCCATCGTCAAACACATCGCTTTAGCCGCCTGCCGCTGCTGCAGCTCTTGGGTCAGTGATGTGCGTGTCTGCTCGGGTGTGCGGCCGGCCGAGGGGGGGCGATTCGTTATTTATCCTCCCCGCTCGGGGCGAGATAACTGCGCTTCCTCGTCGCCGTCTCTGTCGTGGTCTCTCTGTCTCTGTCTCTTAACCCTTGCGCGTTGTACTATATAGCTTGCACCGCCTTCCGTTACATACTCATTGTCCGTTTCAGCTTTGCGCCACCCACAATCCCACTTAGTGGGATAGCGTCGTTGGCCATCATAAGCCCTCATGCGTTGCCTGTTGCCTAATGCATGCTGGGACCTTGTCCCCTCGTGCGTTGCATGCTGATGCCGGGGCGTTCGCCCCTCAAGAGCACCCAATTCAGTGGTGGTGGCATCCAGGCCCCCCGCCCTAATCGAGGGGGCCCTGGCTGTCATTCAGGGGCGCCACTGGGCCATGCACACCCCGACCCCCCCGCTGACAATCGGGAGTCCGAAGCACTTCTTGAGCTGCGCGACCGCATCCCTGTCTATTCGTGCCTGGCCCCCGTGTCTTAGTGGACCTCTGCCCCCGCAAGTTCACTTCCCTTCGGGATGCCACCCCCTAGGAGCCCAGATCCGGGGATCGCTAAGAAGGGCTGCGGGGTGAGGAGGGAGGGTAAGGAGGACCACCAGTCGGACCAGTAGGATTTCTGCCTGCAGGAGATTGTGTGTTCGGCCCCTGCGCCTTTGCTGGCTTTGTCAGGTCCGTGGATCCGTACCCTCCCCAGTTTTGGGTCTTGATTTGGGCCCCCCCTGTTCGCTCAGCCCTACCCCGAGGGTCCGGCGAATGGGGAACCCATTCTTGCACCCAACTGTCAGTCCGTGCTAATCCTTCTCCTCGTCCGCATCCTCCAGATCCTCATCCTTCACATCTATCGCCCGCCTGCTGATCGTCCTGGCCCTCCTCCTGGTCCTCCTCCTCCTCCTCGTCCTCTTCGTCCTCTTCCTCCTCCCCCTCCTCCTCGCCCTCCTATCCCTTCTCCTCCTCCTCCTCCTCCTATTCCTCCTCCTCCTCGTCCTCCTCCTCGCCCTCCTCCTCCATTTCTTTTCCTTATCAAAAATCTCTCCCTGTCGCACCCCGAGGCCAGTGTTTGGGGAAGGTTGGGCGTTTCGCCTGGAAGTTCCTCACCATGTATGACCCTGAAGCTTAAACATTAACAACCGTTTCACAGGTGGAGGGCGGGTCACCCTAGCGCCGCGCACATTCGTTTTGAAATCTGGAAACAGCCTCACGGATTGAGAGCGGGTGCTTTTCAAAATGTGGATCTCGCCTGAGCGCCGCGCACACTCGCTGTAAACACTTGCAAGGAGTTTCAGAGATTGAGGGCAATTCCTTTTCAACATGTTGCTCTCGCCTTTGCGCCGCGCACATTTGCTTGTAACATCTGCAAGAATTTCACGGGTTCCCATAATCAGCATACCAGAACTGGTGTTGGAAGGATTCAGGATTATGAGGGCGCAACAGTTACGCTGATTCGCGGTGGTGAAGTCCCAGGAATTGTGTTCTGGCTCGATTCACGATTACCAGTACGTAACAGCCAGGTTGACCCGTGGCGTTGGAATCCCGACAACGATTTGTTGCATGCTTCAGGGTCTTCAAACGATTCTCTTCCAACGAAGCTCCCTCAATGGAAATAAACCGTTGTGGGAGCCTATGAAGAGGGAGCTTGGAGGGAGGGTTAGTGTCGATTGGGTATTACTGCCGCCTCCTCCTCATCATCCGCCTCGCCCTCCCCCTTGGTCGGTCGGTCGGTCGGCGCGCAGGAGGGTCGATGTGCATATGGACAAGGGGAGGCGAGAAGAACGCTGGACTTCTCCTCCTCCCCCTCCTCCTCCTCCTCGTCCTCGTTCTCCTCCTCCTCCTCCTCCACCTCTTCCTCCTCCTCCTCCTCCCTCTCCTCGCCCTCCTCGCCCTCCTCGCTCTCATCCCCCTGGCCGCCCTCGCACCCTACCTCCTCTTCCTCCTGCTTGCCCTCCTCCTACTTTCCATCTCGTTCACGGCCCCCCTTCCTCTCCCCCCCATCCCCCTCCTCCTCAGTCGGAAACCACTCGCGCGGCCCTGCCCAAGCCAGGAGGGCAGGTGCACCAATCCTGGGCCCAAGATCGGCCCAACCAAAACCGGTGATGATGGGATCATGACAGAAGTCACGACGTATCTCTTTTTGACGTTCACGACCTCTGCGGGGCCCTCACTGGGCCCCTGGGTCGTCAAAGCACGAGCCGGCACGAACAGCTGGTGCGTGGAAGGGGTCCAAGCCCTCTGAAAGCCAGCGCTCTGAGCAAATCACGACGGAAGCCTGGCTCCTCCTCCTCCTCCTCCTCCTCCTCCTCCTCCTCATTCGTCTTACCTAAGTATTCGTATTCGCTCTTTGCGTTCCGTTCGTAGCATGAATGGTGGTTGTCCTAATAGTATTAGTAGTGTTCGTATGATCCTTCCTATCATGGTTGCTTGTATGAGTAGTGTGAGTGTTAGTAGTTTATTCGGCCGTACCAGTACTATTACAAATATTTTTGTTTAGTCATGATAATACTACGAATGATGACAGTATGATTAATATGATTACTTGTACGATTGGTATGAGTATTCGTCTTGTTACTACTACTCAGATTAATCTTCTTCGTCCTCATCCTCCTTTTCCTCCTCCACCTCCTCCTCCTTCTCCTCCATCTCCGCCTCCTCCTCCGGATCCGCCTCCGCCTCCTCCTCCTCGTCCGCCTCCTACGCCTCCTCCTCAACCTCCTTCTCCTCCACCTCCTCCTCCTCATCATCCTCCTCCTCCCCCTGCTCATCCGCCGCCTCCGCCTCTTCCTCCTCCTCTTTCTCCTCCTCCTCCTCCTCCACCTCCTGCTCCTCCTCCTCCTCCTCCTCCTGCTCCCCCATCCCACATCCTCCTCCACCTCCACTCGTTTTACTTATAAATACCTTCTCCCTGTAGCATCCAGAGGCCAGTTCTTAAGGCGTGCCTGCGCTTCGCCTGACGTATGACTCTGAAACTTAAAAATTGGCAACAGGTTCACATATTGAGGGCGGATTGTTTTCAATCTGTGGCTCTCGCCTTAGCGCGTCGTATATTCGTTTAAAAAATGAAAGATATTCACGGATTGAGGGCGGATGGTTTTCAAAATGTGGCCCTCGCCTTAGCCTGGCGCAGATGTGCGTTTTAAATTTTGCAGGGGTTTCACGGACTGATGGCGGGTCGTTTTCAAAAAGAGGCTGTCGCCTTAGCGCGGCGCACACTCTTTCAAAACAATTGCAAGGGTTTCACGGATTGAGGGCGGGTGGATTTCAAAATGTGGCTCTCGCCTGAGCGCGGCGTACGTTCGTTTTGAACATTTGCAAGAGTTTCACGGATTGAGGGCGGTTCCTTTCAACATGTGGCTCTGGCTTCAGCGCTGCGCACATTCGTTTCCAACATGTTCAAGGATTCCACGGATTCCCATCATCAACCAACAAGACATTGTGTTTTGGACGGATTCAGGATTATGCTGGTGTAACAGTTACGTTGATTCGCTGTGTTGAAGTTCCAAGAATGGAATTCGGACACAATTCAGAATCGTCAAACCGCAACAGTCAGGTTGATCAATGGCGCTGGAATCCCGAGAACATTTTTTGGCATGCTTCAGAATCTTCAAACGATTGTCTTCCCACGAAGCAGTTCCCTCAATAGAAATGAACCGTTGTAGGGACCTATGAAGAGGGAGCTTGGAGGGAGAGTTTACTCCAACGTCTTTGATGACTCTTGGGTTTACTACACTGGTCACCTTATCCTCCTCCTCCTCCTCCGCCTTCTCCGCATCCGCCTCCGCCTCCGCCTGTGACTCCGCCTCCGCCTCCGCCTCCTCCTCCTCCTCCTTCTCCTCCTCCTCCGCCTCCTCCTCCTCCTCCTGGGGGGGCAGCCGGGTCATAACTCTGGTTTCCGGGGGCCGATCGGAAAGAAGTGGCACTCCCGGAACGGTCCCGGCGAGGTGTAGCTGCTCGAAAGCACCCGGACTGAAACAGCCTCCGAGAACCTACGAAAGAACTCCTCCTCCACCTGTGCCTCGTCTCTCATCCTAGTCACTCCTCCTCCTCCTCCTCCTCAGCCATTCCTCTCGGGCAGGGGGTCCCGAGTTCTCGACCGCGACCTTGGGGGTGACGATGCTGTTGAAGGGCCATTACGACAGGTGGAGCCCAACGTCGCCAGATGCAGAGCTGGGACCAGGCCCTACCGAGGTAGGCCGCCGCGTGATGGAGTCCCCGTCTCTATCCCTCTCTCCTGCATCCCTCGCTCTTCTTTCGCCGCCCCGCCATCAGTCGAGGTAGCGATGTCCAAAGATGCCTGCAGTGCGAACTCTGGACACCCTGATGATTCCGCATTTCACGTGGCACTACAGGGTGCGCAGAAGTCAGCAGCTACATGAGCGGCGATCTGACGATGCCACAACCAAAATCCGAGCCTTCCATCAGCTACAATGCTGCGATCGCTTCGGGCGGAAAGCACGGCAGTGGCAGCCAACTCTGCCGGTGCGAGAAAGGCAGGCAGGTGGCAACAGAAGAGGGCAGCGATGGCAAGCGGAGGGTTCAAGCAGAGCCCAACGTCATCAGCCACCGCACTGGAGTCACAGCGTGCGACACCGCAGAGTGGAAGGCGACGTGAGAGCCCGACGCCATCATCTACAGCGTCGGGACCACGGCGTGCGAGGAGGGCGCACAGCGGCGAGCGGCTCCGGCACCACTCTGCGAGCAAGGGGAGGCGAAGCGGGAGCCTGGGCTCGTAGAGCACGAGAGCAGGCAGGCGGTGGCAGCGGCCTCTGCTGCTGCAAACGGGGGTCGCGCGAGACGCGAGACGCATGCCAGCTACAGTGCGTGTACGTTCCTCCGGCTGCATTGAGGCGTGCCAGCCGGTGATCTCGAGAGGCCGCTTGGTGGGCCCAGAAAACCGAGGCAAGCCCGGGGAACAGCTCGTGCAGACATTATCTCGAACGAGGAAATGCTCGTGGGTCAGGTTCTCAGCAACAGTACGGGGGTCGGGTCGTGCGAGAAGGCAGGCGGTGGCAGCATGCTCTGTTGCTGCATGGGGCGTGCGAGAAGGCAGGCAGTGGCAGGAGGCCGTCGTGCTGCATGGGGGGTCGTGAGAGGGCCCCCAGCTACAGTGCGGGGGATCAGATCGGCCGAGAAGGCAGGCAGTGGCAGCGGGATCTGTCGCTGTACGAAGGGTCGCGCGAGACACATCTCAGCTCCAGTGCAGGGGTCAGCGGCCGCAGACTCTGCCGGAGCGGACGGGGTCGTGCGAGAGGCATCTCAGCTACAGTGCAACCGGTTCGCGACGAGAGGCGGTCGTGGGTCGAGCCCTCCAGCGAAGCGAGGAGCGCGGGGACGGGGTCGCGCGGCAAGCCCCGCGGCGGCGGCAGGCCACGTCATAGCCTGCACGGAGCCGCGCGAGACACTTCTCGGCCACAGTGCAGGGACCACTGCGAGGAGGGGGCAGAGCCTGCGAGGAGGCAGGCGGCGGAAGCCGCAGGAACAAAGCACCGTCCTCTACGCACGCTTCGGGAATCGACCTCGAAAGGTGCTCCTCGTTTTCGTTGTATGGTTTCCTTGTCTATTCGCTATTCCGTCCTCCTCTGCTGCGGAACGACGTGGAAGCGAAAACGGCCCACGAAGCCGCCGGAACGCCGTCTGGGCCCACCCCTGTGCTGGGATGCGCAAGCTCGCCGAAGGGGCGAAGCGCAGGAGCAGCCCGTCATCGGCTGCAGTGCTGGCATGCGCTCGGCCACGAGGGGCGCAGCCTCGCACCGCAGGACTGTGCGTTGAGCTGGGACGCAACGATTTCAGCTACAGGTACACCCTGCGAAATGCTTAAGAAATCATGGGTTAAGAAACTCATAGTCTCAGAACTTGAATAAAAACCCAACATTTCCATTAAAATCTTAGGATTTACATTGAAACATTAAGAATAATCGAGACTCTGGCCGAAAACGTAAGTTTTCTTAACCATCGCCTAAGGTGTACGTGGTGCCTCTGCGGGCTGCATGGCTGAGTAGCTTGTAACAGATCCCCATCCCCAGCGGCGTCACCTGGGCCCACTGGCCGACGTTCCCCCCTAGATGGGGACTAGAACCACGCGCGCGCTTCGCGCGCGCTCAGGTTCTAGCTAGGAGGCGAGCTTGAGTCAACGAAAGTCGCAGGGAAGGGGGCAGGGGGAAGAAGGCCAGAGAGCGCTGAAGGATACAAATACTGGAACCCTCTTATGATTTTGTGGGGGGCCTCGTCCGGCCGCTCGCTGGGAGTTTGACGTAGCTTCTCGGGAGCCTCTGAACCTGTCGGGGGCCTCCTGGAAGCAGGTTCGAAGCATTTTTGGGGCCGATTTGGGGCTTCTCGGGGCCTCCTTTGGGCCTCTTGGGGGTCTCCTGGGGCCTCTTGAGGGGCCTCCTTGGGGCCTCCTGGCGGCCTCTTGGGGCGGAAGGCTCGAGCTTGCGGTTCGTGGTCCCCCTCTGGGCCCCCTCTTGGGCCCGTCTTGGGGCCCTCTTGGGCCATCTTGGGCGCCTCTTGGGCCGTCTTGGGGCCCTCTTGGGCTGTCCTGGGGCCCTCTTGGAAGCTTCTTGGGCCGTCTTGGGGCGGTCTTGGAGGCCTCTTGGGCCGTCTTGGACGCGGTGAAAGCCCAAGATGCGAACATGCGAAAAATATACGCTTTCCCATAGGAATGGCACGATTTTTGTTTCTTGGACCTCTCTTGGGGTGCCTCTCGGAACGTCTTGGGCTGATTTTGGAAGCCTTTTGGCGCCTCTGGGCGGCGTTTTGGCGCCTCCTGGGATATGTTGGGCCGGAAGCTCGGAATTCGAGAGTGGCTTTCTCCTTCTGGGACCCCTCTCGAAGTCGTCTTGGGGTTCTCTTGGGCCGTCTTGGGGCCGTCCTGAGCCACTCGTGCGCAGCCTTGGAGCGCTCCCGGAGGCCTCCTAGGCCGTCTTGGAGGCCTCTTGGGCCGTCTTGGACGCGGTGAAAGCCCAAGATGCGAACATGCGAAAAATATACGTTTTCCCATAGGAATGGCACGATTTTCGTTTCTTGGACCTCTCTTGGGGTGCCTCTCGGAACGTCTTGGGGTGCTTTTGGGAGCCTTTTGGCGCCTCTTGGCGGCATTTTGGCGCCTCCTGGAGCCTCTTGGGCCGGAAGCTCGGAATTCGAGGTTGGCTTTCTCCGTCTGGGACCCCTCTCGAACTCGTCTTGGGGCTCTCTTCGGCCGTCTTGGGGCCGTCCTGGGCCACTCGTGCGCAGCCTTGGAGCGCTCCCGGAGGCCTCGTAGACCGTCTTGGGCGCCTCTTGGGCCGTCTTGGACGCGGTGAAAGCCCAAGAGGCGAACATGCGAAAAATATACGTTTTCCCATAGGAATGGCACGATTTTTGCTTCTTGGGCCTCTCTTGGGCTGCCTCTCGGAGCGTCTTGGAGGCTTCTGGGACCTTCTTGGTGTCATGACAGGCGTCTTGGAAGGCATCTGGAGCCATCGGAGCGCGTTCCGAAGCCGCCTGCGAACGATCTTGGACGGCGTCCGGCGGTCCGACGAGCCTCCGGGCCCCCCGGAGCCCACATTTGTGGTCGAGGTCCCGGCCCCGGGCCCCCGGACCCGGTGCGCCGTTATATGTATATATATATATATATATAATATATATATATATATATATATATACATATATATAGGCCGTTCCCTTCGGGTTTCGAGGGGTGTATCCCCAACTGGGGTGGTATTGTGGTGGGGGTCTCGAAGGGGATGGGGATGGGGCTGGGGATGGGGATCGGTTAGACGATACTGAATGGCTTACCCCTCGCCAACCTGGCTGGGGGACGGCACGTGATGTCTGACAAGGTCGCTGCAGGCCGTGCACATGCGGTTTGATTACCAGTGTGTCACGCTCGAGTCCGCTCGAATCCTCCTCCTCCTCCTCCTCCTCCTCCTCCTCCTCCTCCTCCTCCATTCCTTCTCCTCATCGATAACTTCTCCCTGTCGCATCCCGAGGCCAGTTTTTAGGACGGGCCGGGCGTTTCGCCTGAGACTTCCTCACCATGTATAACACTGAAGCTTAAACAGTGACAACGGTTTCACAGATGGAGGGCGGGTGGTTTTCCACATGTGGCTCTCGCCTGAGCGTCTCTCACATGCGTTAAACAAATTGCAAGAGTTTCATGGATTGGGGACGGGTGGATTTCAAAATGTGGCTCTCGCCCTAGCGTCGCGCAGGCTCGTTTTCAAACTTTGCAAGAGCTTCACGGATTGAGGGCGGGTCGTTTTGAACATGTGGCTCTCGCCTTAGCGCCGCGCACATTCGTTTTAAAAATTTCCAAGAGCTCCACGGAGGGAGGAAGGGTCGTTTTGAACATGTGGCTCTCGCCTTGGCGCTGCGCACATTAGCTCCAAACAGATTCAAGACCTTTACGGATTGTGGGCGGTTCATTTTCAACATGTGGCTCTCGCCTTAGCGCCGCGCAGATTCGTTTTTCAAATTTGCAAGAGTTTCACGGGTTCCCATGATCAAAGTACAAGAAGGTGCGGTTTGGAAGGATTCAGGATTATGCGGGCGCAACAGTTCTGTTGATTCGCTGTGATCAAGTCCCACAAACGGTGTTCTGGCACGATTCTGGACCGTCAAGACGCAGCAGTCAGGGTGATACGCGGCATCCTGAGAACAGTGTTTTGGCACGGTTCAGGATCTTCAATCTGTTCTCTTCCAACGAGGCAGTTCTCTCAATGGAAACGAACTATTGTAGGTGCCTATGAAGAGGGAGCTTGGAGGAAAGGTTAATTCCAGCATCGTTGATGACTCTTGGGTTTCAAGTCGTCCTCCTCTTCCTGCCTCCTCCTCCTCTTCCTCCTCCTCCTCCTCCTCCTCCTCTTCCTCCTCCTCCTCCTGAGCCTCCTCCTCCTCCTCCTCCCCCTCCTCCTACGCCTCCTCCTCCTCCGCCTCCTCCGCCTCCTCCGCCTCCTCCGCCTCCTCCGCCTCCTCCGCCTCCGCCTCCGCCTCCTCCCCGCGCTCCTGAAGCGGACCAGCTCCCCGAGCGACGCTTCCCGGGCCACCGGCGCCCAGCCCGAGGGACGCCCCGCGGAGGGGCTCCCCCCAACCCTCAAGAAGCGCGGGCGGCCGGCGGCGGGGTGCACCATACAGTGCGGGCGCGGCCGCAAAAAACCCTCGCAAGAAACCCGACCCTGAAAACCCGTGCGCGAGGTACACCTGGGGGGAAACCCGGAGCACCCTGAACGCAGCAGCTCTTTCAACGGCTGCGGGAAGTCACCGCGCAGCGCGAGGAGCGAAGAAACCCAGGATACCCTGACGAAACGCAGATGGTTTCTTCATGCGCGCCCCCACTGTACGAGACGAAGCCAAGACGAGGGTAATCTCGGGCTGAAAACAGCTCGAGAATCTCTGAGCTCCGGCAGCTCTGGAGGATGCCTCGGGCGCCGCGTCCTCCTCGGAGCGTCCCGGAATGCTCTGGGGAGCGTTCCGGGACGCTCTGGAACGGATCTACCCTCGTCCCAGCCCCGTCCGACCCTCCCCTCCCCCCAAGCTGGTAACGCTACAGCTCGCGCCGGCGCCGTTTGGGCATTGCTTGGGGTAGCTGACTCCCAGACGGCGCTGGCGCGAATCGTGACGTTACCAGCCCCCTCGCCCCACCCCCGCTCCCACCCACGCGGCCCTTTGAACGTGGCCACACGCGGGCGACGGAAAGGCGTAGCGACCATCCGCCGCTGCTCCCGAGGGCCGCCAGCGTGGCACGCCGCGCGGGCAAGAGGGCGCGTACGCGCGGTTTTCCGCGGGAAGCTCTGCCGTTTTCTTCCGTCGCTCACGCGCTTTGGACTCCCGCCCCGGACCAGTTCCATCATGGATATAAAAGGTTGGCGGTGCGCAAAGGGGGTAGGGGGAGAGGGGTAGGCTTCATAGAAGGAGGCTGCTTCTTAGAAGGCGCCGGACTTGTATCTACAGACAAGGCCCGCGCCTTCTAAGAAGCAGGGGTGCTTCTTAGAAGCCTTCCCCCCCCCCCCCTAGCCCCCCCCCCTGTGCATGGCCGAGAAAAGGCCACAAACTGCGCACTCATCAACATCGGAGGCCCGCGCACACTTCTCAGTTCGGAGACGCGGGCGCCGCCCACGGAGCGGGGGTCCGCCGGAGGCGTCACTGACCCGGGCCGGCCAGGGCCATGTCGCAAACCCAGGCCAGCCACGAGAAGTTACTGGACCCAAGTGGGAGGAGGAGGAGGAGGAAGTGGAGGAGGAGGAGGAGGAGCAGGAGGAGGAGGAGGAGGGCGGAGTGACCTGGAGGGGTGGGGTCGGGCCCGCGTGGCTCCCACAACCAGGAGAGGGGGGGTCAAGAGGGGAGCGGATCGGCCGACCCCGTGAGAGCCGACCCCCATCACGTGCGCGCCGATGGTTTCCACTCTCGCCCAGGCCAGCCTCATCGCGTGCAGCCGGCTCCCAACTCGTCAGCACACCCCAATCGGAGACCGGAAACACAGAGACGATGCCCAACAGCGAACCTTCTCCAAAAGCCTACAGCGGCCGAAACTGGGCCGTTGGCGCTGGTCGCGGATGGACAACGTTCGCGGCGACGCCGACAGCGAGTCCTGCTAATATGGGCAGGAGCTGCTGTTTTGTCCTCCTCGTCGCTAATTTTTTCGGAGCTCGGCGGCGCATTGCTTGAGGAGACTGAGTCACCCAATAGCTTAACGACGGTATCTGTCCGGGCGAGTGCAGGCAGGGATGCTGGCGCACGAGCGCGAGAGCCAAGCGCGCTGACCTCTGCGCAAGCGCGGGTGCGGGTGCAGGTGCACAGAGGTGCTCTCCGCCATCAAGGGGAGCGTGGAGCTGAGGTCCCGTTCTCGGTCGTACAGATTAGTGATGACCCCTTCTCGGTCGTTTGCCTGTAAGTAGCTCTCGGGGTGAGGCGGGCGATCGCCCACAGACCGGCCATGGGCCCCCGATGGCGAATCCGCACTCTCCTATCGCCGATCCATCGCCGATCGATGGGTGGTCAGGGGCCGATGCATCTCCCCCTGCGTTTACAGCGGATACAGTGGAGGCCAGTCCAAAGAAACCGTCCACAAAAAACCCAACCCTGAGACCCCAGGACGTCCATTGATTTTGGGTGCGGGAATGTCACGCTCTCCACAGCAGAACCATCGACACCCAAGAGAAATCCAGGGCACTCTGGAGGCAAGCAGGGTGCTTCTTGGCATGCGCCCCCCACTGCATCCCCCCCCAAAAGAAAACTGCGCCTCGCCGTTCTTCCCGTCCCCGGCTCGGTCGTGCCGATCAGGTGGCGCCCCCCCCGCAGCGCTGCCGCTCCGCGCGCCACGCCCCCCGGGGAGCGGGGCCCCCCCGCGGGGTGTATGAGCGGCCTCTGGCAGCGCGGCGGGCGGAGTCCCGGTGGAGGCGCTCCACAGCGGCGCCATGCGCACCGGCGCCTGCGCGAAGACGACGACGACGACGAGGACGACGAGGACGTCGCCGACGTCGGCGAGACCGCCGACAAGGACGAAGAGAACGTCGAAAACGTCGACGTCCGTCGATGATTCGGACGACGACGACGACGATGATCAACAGGACGGGAGAAAGAGGACACACAAACAGGAGGTAGGTCGGAAAATCTGGAGGACAGAATTCTGAGGAGAGAGTTGGCATAGAACAAGCGGCTTTGCGAGGATGCTCCGCGCGGACTGCAGCCACGGGATCGCGAATCCACGGGGTCGCGCATCGGCGCCCAGATCATGAGGACATGGATATGGGTATGTCCGATACCATCCGCTCAAAATCCCACCAACCCTTTGGGCTAAGGTGGTCTAGCGAGTTATTTCCTTCCTCTTCCAAACATCATCTTCCCTTCGGGGAGGTGTTCCCTCTCCCTCCCCTCACTGAGGCTTCTTGGGGGGGTCCGCCAGGGGCTAGAGCGTCCAAGATGGCTCAAGATGGCTCCGAGAAAGCATCCGATGCTCCAAGATGGCCTCGCTTCTGACATGGCTCCAAGAAGCCCGACGAGGGCCTCAAGACGACTCCAAATGTTCTCGGAGCCCCCTCGGGACCCCCCCAAGAGGCCAAGATCCTTCAAACTCCTAAGAAGTATCAATGATGTGTTCGCCTTTTCGCTTCCAATGTACTTTTGAGGCCTCAAGGTTGTCCCAATATGGCCCAGGAGAGCCCCAAGAGGGGCCCAGGGGGCTCCCAAAAAAGCGCCCAAGAGTTCCCAACAGATGCCCAGGAGCGCCCCGAGATGGCCCCAAGAGGCGAATATGATGGCCCCAGGCAGGGGACGCAAATCGGGATCCCCCCCCCCTCATTTGATCGATGGGCTCCAAAATGGCCGCAAGAGGCCCTCAAGGGCTCCCAAGGGGCCGCCAGAAAGGCTCCCAGAGGGCCCCAAGAGGGCCCCAAGACCCCCAAGAGAGCTCCAAGAGGACCCCGAAATCCTCCCAAAGAGTCCAAAGACGGCTCCAAGAGGCGATTTGGGAGCTCCGTCCTCGTCCTCGTTGTCCTCCTCTGCTTCCTCCTCGCCCTCATCCTCGTCCTTGCCCTCATCGTCTTCCTTTCCTCTGTCGTCGTCGTCGTGGTCGTCGTCGTCGTGGTCGTCGTCGTCGTCGTCGTCGTCGTCGTCGCCGTCGTCGTCGTCGCCGCCGTCGTCGTCATCGTCTTCCTCCGCCACCTCCTCCTCTTTGTCCTCCTTCTCCTTCTCCTCCTCCCTTTGCCCTCACGCGGGCCCCAGGGATGGCCCGAAGAGGCCCTCCAAGGCCACCCCCTTTCTTCCAAATCTCTCTGCTCACCCTGGATGCCCGCTTCGTTTCACTACATGTGTCTCTTCGCCCCTTTCCCCGTCAACTCTCATGAAAATGGTTTCTGATAGGGCTGGTGGGGATATATTGTTTTGGTCGCGGCCGCAGGCGAAAGCGCAAGCGGCGAGTCGTAACTCCGGGGCGCGGGCCTAGCAATTGACAACAGGAGCAAACTAGAGCCGCGCACCTAAACTGCCTAAGCTGCGTAAGCGGCGCCTCAAGTGAGCTGCAAGCTGCACTGAGTGTGGATGCCAGAGCCAGGGGCAGAAATCGCACACACACACACACACACACAGCGTCCATGCAAGGCGGTGGCTGCCAGGGTGGCTGCACGCTGGTGGGGATATTTTTTGTTGGTCGGCGGCCGCACGACAACGGTCTGGTGGCGAGGGGCAAAGTCCGGGGCGTGCGGCACGATGCGAATGTGCGAACACCGCCGCCACGTTGGCAAGCCGGTTCGAACCTGCACAACAAGCGCCGTGCACATGCACAAAACAAAATGAACTAACTTCCAAGCACAATCGCACAGGCGCCGCAGCGCGAACCGAAGTGGACAAGCGGCAAAGTGTGCGAATCAGACGAAATCCGAAGGCTGCACAGGCGTAGCAGGCTGAACCACACGGCGCCCAGACCTCAGCAATCCGCCTCCCAGTGCCAGGTGGAGCCATGCGGCTGTGCCCAAGGCGCAAGTTGCGATGCCGACCCCTGAAGCGAAGAGACCCGCAGGCGTGGAGCACCGCCGTCTAGCGCTGAAGCGCCTGCGCAGCCTGCCAGGGAGGGTCCTGCTGCAGTGGAGGCAAGTGGGAGGCCGGTGGAGTGAGTCGCCTGTGGGACGCCAGACCCCGCACGCCCACGACGACGTCTGCAAGCCAAGCAGCTGTCGCGGATCAGGCGGCGCACTGGCCAGCAGCTGGTGGGAGCCTGGGTGCTGTCCTGCTGCGGAAGGCTGAACCACTCCGTGGCGACCCAGCACCCGAATGACCACTCCACGAGGCAAGGGGGGAACAAGCGACTGTGGGCCACGCAGCGCGCGCCGGCACGGCGCCAGGCCTCAGAGAGGGGGGGGGGGGGCCCGCAGGCGGGGACGCACCGCCAGCGAAGGAGTGAAGGGGGGGGGGCGGCGCTGGTGGTAGCGCCGCCTCCTGCGGTGTCAAAGAGCGAGGCGCCTGGGGGAGCTGCACTGTGGAGGATACGTGGGCCAGGAGGCAAGCCGGGCCCAGTCCGCCGATTGGCGCGGCCCCCAAGACCCGAGACCCTACACGCACCACGAAGTCCTCCAGGACCGAAGCACACTCCGCAGAGAGGGGGGGCCAGACCACGAGGCGCGGAACACGGGCGGCCCTGGGAGGGGGGGCAACCACCCCGACGTCTGATAGCACGTCTGGCAGGCCCCGAGGCCGAGGCCGAGAGGGGAGAGGCGAGGAGAAGCACCGCCGCACCCCTCGGCCAGGCCCCGAATCCGAGGGCTAGGGGCCATGGTCATCTCCTGGGTCATTCTCGGGGGTCGGATCGCAGCTACTAAGCGCATGCGTGGAGGAAGGGGGGGTCGCAGCTAACCGCCGCTAGGATACATGTACATGGATGGGCGCAGCTACTCGCAGCTGAGGTCTCCGTTGAATGCGCACTTCTCGCCGAGAGCACCTGCGCTGAGAGAGGGGGGCGCAGCTAACCGCCGCAAAGCACCATTTACACAGTGTGAGCCAGGAGCAGGATGCGCCTCTTGGGGGGTGCAGCTAACCGCCGCATAACACGATTTGATGGAAAGTGTGTCTGCGAGAACCCCATCAATGCTACATCGACCTTTCGTTGACACGGGGGGCGCAGCTAACCGCCGCAGAACACGATTTGATAGAAATTGTGTCTGCGAGGGCCCCATCTATGATTGGATAGCGCCTCCGCCTCTGCTCTCAGCGCTACAATTGATGACAGTGAGCGGACTTGCCGCTGAGAGCGGTGGGGAAGCTGGTCGCCGCTATGATGTCCGTTCTATCTCCCCGGGGGTCGCAGCTACTCGCCGCTGAGATCCCGGGGGTCGCAGCTACTCGCCGCGAGCACCTGCGTGGAAGGACGGGGTGAGCAGCTGCCCGCCGCTCGGAGACATTCTACAACCCAGCGCTGCCACTGACGACGCGGGCACCAGCTTAGCACCCCACATCCCGGCAATGCGCCGGAGCCTGTGGGTCGCAATTGCAGGGCAGTCCCTTTCGTTGACATTGGGGATGCAGCCAACCGCCGCATAACACGATTTGATGGAAAGTGCGTCTGCGAGAGCCCCATCTATGTTACGCAACCTTTCATTGACGCGGGGGGCGCAGCTAACCGCCGCAGAACGCGATTTGATGGAAAGTGTGTCTGCGATGGCCCCATCTATGATTGGAAGGCGCCTCCGCCTCTGCTCTCAGCGCTGCAATTGATGACAGTGGGCGCACTTGCCGCTGAGAGCGGTGGGGAAGCTGATCGCCGCTAAGATGTCCCTTTTATTTCCTCGGGGGTCGCAGCTACTCGCCGCTGAAATCCTGGGGGTCGCAGCTACTCGCCGCGAGCACCTGCGTGGAAGGACGGGGCGAGCAGCTGCCCGCCGCGAGGGGACATTTTACAACCCAGCGCTGCCACTGACGACGCGCGCACAAACTTAGCATCCCACAGCCCGGCGATGCGCCGGAGCCTGTGGAAGTGCGTCTGCGAGAGCCCCATCTATGATACATCGACCATTCGCTGGCGCGGGGGGCGCAGCTAACCGCCGCAGAACACGATTTGATGGAAAGTGTGTCTGCGAGAGCCCCATCTATGTCACAGCGACCTTTCGTTGACGCGGGGGGTGAAGCTAACCGCCGCAGAACACGATTTGATGGAAAGTGTGTCTGCGAGTCTGCGAGAGCCCCATCTATGATTGGATAGTGCCTCCGCCTATGCTCTCAGCGCTGCAATTGATGACAGTGGGCGCCGTGAACAGGAAGCGCGCACGGGGGGGGGGCGAAGGATGGCCCTTGGCTGCCAGAACTGGGATGCGAGAGTGCCTCGAGCCCCGGCGGGGGGCCCCGGCCCGCGGCACAGGCAGGCCCCCGCGCGCGCCCAGGGCCGCTGTGTCCGGCTGCGGCCAAGACGAAGCGCGCGCGGGGGGTGGGCGAAGAGAGGCCCTTGGCAGCCAGAACGGGGATGCGAGGGTGCCTTGACTCCCCGGGGGAGGCCCTGGGCCCGAGGGACAGCAACCCCCGCGTGCGCCCAGGGCCGCTGGGTCCGGATGCATCCCTTTCGCAAGCTGCGTTTTGCTGGGCAGCAACGGGCCTGCTGCCAGTGACCACCCCCCTCGCACCTGATCCCCGCGCGTGCGATGCCACGAGGCGGGGCAGCAACGGCTACTGCGGGGAGACGGCCCGCCACTGTTTTTTTGGCCCTTCCCGGGTGCCTGGGTGTCCGGGCGGCCCTTTGCCGCGCGGTGATCCCTGCTCGCCCCGCCGCTTCGACCCGGGCGCAGATGCCACAGCCGAGCCCAGTCGACGTCGAGGCCCAGCCCGTCGCTGACGACCCATACGTCGCACTTGTGGCTGCGGAAGGATTCCAGGAAGAGGCGCCAAGTTCGCGGGTCGCGCCGAAGCGGGTCGAGCGCGCCTTTGCTGCCAGGCACGGACTGCCGCTTGACGAAAGCGTGCCAGGTGCCTGCGAACATTGTTCCCAATGTGACTTGGAGCCGCCTTATCGCATCGCCGGGTGCCCCCCCGGGTAGGCCCCACTGGATGTTGTTGATTTCTGTTTTGTACAGCTGCAGTCCAGTGTCGGGGTCCGTGGGCTCCGGCCATTGGCGCGGGTCAGGCCATTGGTGCTGCCGTGTATCCTGGCCGCAAGTCTCTAGCGCACCGGCCTCGCTGCCCTGGCCGGAGGGCTCGCGATCTGCTCGCGACAGTTCCGGCTGCGCGCCTGGCCTCGAGGCTCTGCGGGGAGAGGCGGGCCGCACAGTTGGCCGCCAGGCGGGGGTCGGATCCTCTCCGGCAGCCTGGGCGGACGCTGCCCTGTGGTGCGCGGGGAGAGGCCCCTTTCGCTGGCGCTCGCCTTCGGGCCTGTGCCCGCCGCCGCCCCCGGGCGCGCCCCCTCCGATCAACGCAGGGCTCTCGCCTGTCTCGGGGGCGCCGCTGGTTGTGCCGGGCGCGCGCGCGCGTGCGGCGCCGCAGTTTCAATTGCCAGATCACAAGATTCTTTGTCAATCGCGCCCTGGACATCTGGAGAGAGTGCCCGGGGTTCGCCGCTGGGTTCACTGGCAAGGGGGGGGCGAATAGGCGCGCAGGGCTTTCTCCCGACGAGCCAGTGGGTGGCTTCGCCGTCCTGCGTCTGGGCGGTTGGTCCGCGGCCCCCCTGCTGGGTCTGCGGCGCCCCCAGAGGACTGCTGACGGTCTGATTGTTTTGAAGGGGAGGTGGGGGTGGCGCGGCGTGGCAGGCGAGCCCCTGCTGTTCCGGGATCTCGCTTAGCCGACTGTTGCGGCCGCCGCCAGCACTTTCGGGGGCCACCCCCTGCCCGCCCGGTTCTAATCCAGAAACACGGATGAAGGCTTGTGCCACTTCCGCACCTTCAGAGGCTTCCGTCGCTTCGGGCCCCCGATACTCCGCGGCCTCCGCAGCCTCCGCCGACTCCGCCGCGGCCCCCCTCTCCTTTTCTCTGCCCTGCTGCTGCTGCAGAGGGAGCAAGGGTACCTCTGAGTCTTCTCGTGGGTTCCGCTGGCTCCCAGAGGTGCCTAGGAGGCTGTCAGGGAGCAGGGGTGGCTCCTTCTGGTCGTCAGAGAGGGTCCTTTGAGGCTCGCGGGTCTCTCGTCCCCGGGGAGGGTATGCTGCTGCTGGGGCTGCTGTTGCTGCTGCTGCAGCACCTGTTGCTGGTGGTGCGGCTGTGGTTGTGGGTGCTGCGGGGGTTGCTGTGGCTGCTGAGGGGGGGTGTTGGTGCTGCAGCAGCTGCGGGGTGCTTTGCTGCAGCACCTGTAGCTGCTGCTGTGGCTGTGGTTGGGGGTGCTGCCGCTGTTGCTGCCGCTGCTGCGGCTGCTGCTGCTGATGCAGCTGCTGGGTTATGTTGCTGCCGCTGCTGCTGCGGCTGTCGCTGCCGCTGCTGCCCTGCTGCTGTGGCTGCTGCTGTCGCTGCTGTTGCGGCTGCAGTTGCAGCAGCTGCGGCGGCTGCTGCGGATACTGCCGCTGCGGCTGCTGCTGCTGCCGCTGCTGCAACGGCTGTTGTTGCTGCTGCTGTCGCTGCTGCCGCTGCTGCTGTTCCTGCAGGTGCAGCTGCAGCGGCTGTTGCTGCTGCTGCGCGGCCGCCGCGGCCGCCGCCGCCGCGCCAGCGGCTGCGGCGGCCGCGGCGGCCGCGGCGGCGCCCGCGGCAGCGGGCCCCAAGGGCGGCCGCGCGGGCCACGGCGGCCGCGGCGCCGGCTGGGTGGCCCGCGGCCGCCGCGGCGGCCGCCTCCGCCACGGCGGCGGCGGCGGCAGCGGCGGCGGCAGCCGCGGCGCCGGCGGCCGCAGGGGCGGCGGCGGCGGCGCCCGCCGCTGTGGCGCCCCTCCATCGCGCCGCCGCATTGGCTCTCTGTCGCCTTCCGGCGTGTCGACGTTGTCTCCAGATGCCGGCCAGCTGGCGGCGGCGGCCTGCCTGCGGCCCCTGCATGGGGCCCGCGAGCGGCGGCAGCCAGCCAGCCGACTGCAGAAGACGCCGGCACGTCGCGGCGCGGGGCCCAGCCGGGCGGCGCAGCCCCCAGGCGAGGAAGAGAGCTGCGCGGCGGCCGGAGCCCTTAAGGGTCGAAGGGCCACCAGCCGGCCTGTCGCCCTCCAGACAGTGGCCGGCGGCCAGAGTGGCCTGCGGCGGGCGCCCCTCGCGCCTGCCAGCCGCCGCTGCCGCTGGCGCCAGCGGCCATGCCGGGAGGGAGCTGAAGGAATGAAGAACGGAGGCGTAGAGTGCGGGACTGGGAGAAAGATGGCCTCCTGGCGGCACGCGGCTTGATCCAGAGCGGCTTGAGCCCAGGGGGGGCTACGGAGGCTGGTGGGGATACGCGTAGCGTGGAGAATTCGTGCCCAGACCCCTCCAGGGGTCCATACGGGCATCCGTCACAGTTTGATTTCTCATAGGCCTGGGGCCCGAAAACGGCCCCCAGACGCCCAAAACTAGCAGACACTTCGACCCCAAGTTTGTGTCGATCGTAAAACCTGGGAGCCCCAAAACCGTGCGGCGAGAACGCGTGCCGTGACCTCACAGTCCATGAAGACCTCACCGCACCGCTCCGGGACCTCTGGAGGGCGCCATCGCCCGAGACATCTTCGGGCAACGCCCCAGCCCCGACAACCGTGCGGCCGCTCCTCGGCCCGAATCCCCGCGGACTCATCACGCGGTGCGTTCCCAGACCCCCGACGTCATGAATTTTTCATGACGTCGACCCCAGAGGTCCAGACCCTTTCCCCATGACCGGTTTTTCATCCCGAGTAGTTTTTTGACGCTCCCGAGGGCCGGTGAGGGCCCCCGGAGGCCGAAAATTAGGAAAAACCTCGCGTCGTGATTTTTTCATAACTCGAGGGGGTCTGGGTTCGCCGCCCCGTCTGGGGGGCCCCCGAGGAGCTCCCGCTCGTGGCATCCGCCTCGAGAGGGGCGCGCATTGGCCGAGAGCCTGCGCGCCGGCCGGGGAGCGCCACCAGCGCCCCGGCCGCGCGGGCGGCCCCCTGGGGGGAAGGGAAGGATGCCGATGCCCCCCCCTTAGCTGGTGGGCTTGTTTTCCACCACCACCACCACCATAAGTATGAGGGGGAGGGGGTCCTCCTCCTCTTCTTCTTCTTCTTCCACCTCGTCCTCATCCTCCACCTCTTTCCCCCCTCCAACTTATGGTGGTGGTGGTGGAAAACAAGCCCATCATTAGCGGCGCGCAGAGGGGGGTAGGAGGAGGGGGAAGGCCTCTTAGAGGCACCCCTGCTTCTTAGAGTGGCCCCGGCCTCACGTCTGCAGAGGAGGCCAGCGCCTTCTAAGAAGCAGGGGGGTGCTTCTAGGAAGCCTTCGGAGCTCCTCCTACCCCCCTCTGCGCGTGGCCGACCCCCTCCGGGGGTTGCGCTATGACCAGTCTCCAGGCGAATGCGACCGTGGCGACGAACGAAAGGTAGCTTAAGCAGCTTACCCCCAAGGGGTACGGAAGAACTGAGCACGATACCCAACCGCAGGTGCTGCCCAAAACGGGAGAGGCCGCTGCTGTGCAGGCGACCTGTATCGACAGCGAATTTTGCTTAACACGGACAGGCGCTGCTGTTGGTCTTCGCCCCTACTCTCTCCGTACCCATGTCGATCGTACTGGAGGTAATCGGCGACGGGCAACGCTACGGGAGGTCCAGCTCCGAGGGGGAAACACCCGCCTGGAATCGGCAATACATCACCGGTAGGTTAGGGCGACGAAATCTATACATATCCACTGCTCCCTGGCCAGGCCCATCCTCAACCCCGCAGCGGTGTATACGCCACGCCCTCCTGGCTTGGCCAGGAGGGCGCATACACAGCACCTGGGTTCAAGATGGGCATGGTCAGGGAGCAGTGGATATGTATAGATTTCGTCGCCCGATAGGTCGGTGATAGACCCCCGATGGCGAACCCGAGCCGTCCTGGGCGGGGCGGGGCTGTCGGGCCCCTGTGGGCTAGGAAAGGGCGATCGGGGGTCGACGCGTCGTACCCCCTGAGCCTATCCCCCTCTACGTCACGTGGCTCCCTGGTTCTCGGGTCATACCTCGGCGGTGGACAAAACTCCCTTTCGTAGACCTCCCCTTAGTGAAAACGGCCTGGGACCGAAACCGACGGAGCTGGACCCGCAAAAATGACGGCCGCGACGCCCTCTCGCGAGCCGAAAACGGCCAACTCCTCAATCGACGTGTCAGGGTAGGAGGTCTGTCCACCCCCGAATAACTCGGCTCTCCCGCGGCCGCTCGGGGCGATCCGGGCAGCCCCGGCACGCCCTCGGCGAGGCGCAGCGGCCGGAGAGCACCCCGAGGCTGGAAGACCGCTGGGAACCGACGCCCTCACGCCCGAGAAAACCTCGCCCCTTGAACCGCGAACGAGCCTATCGCCTTAGTACGAGGCCGATGTGGCATCACAGCAGCAATTCGGCCCCTGACTTCTGTCCTGGGTTCGGTTTAGTGAAGTGATGAACTTCGGGGTCCTTACGTAGGGAAAAACATCACTTCACTCATCTGGGGCCCCTAGGGCCTCAGTGGGCCCTGTGGCCCAAAATTAGTGAAGTGATGGTTTTCGGGCCTCGGACCGAGGCCCCCGAAAGCCTGGGGCCCCGGGCGCCCCGCCTCGCCGCGGGAGCGGGCGCAGCGCGGCGGCGGCCCGCGGGCGCCGCGGCCGGCGAGGGCGCCACGGGCAGCGCGGCCGGCGCGGCGGCGCAGCCGGGAGCGGCCGCCGCGCACGGGCGCCCCGCCTCGGCAGCGGTGGTCGCGCAGCGCAAGGGGGCCCCAGTCGGGGGCGCCGAGGAGGAGGGGGCCGTCGACCTCCTCCTCCTCCTCCTCCTCCTCCTCCTCCTCCTTCTCCTCGTCCTCCGTCCTCCTCCTCCTCCTGCTTCTCCTCCTCCTCCTCCTCCTCGTCCTCCTCCACTTCCTCCTCCTCCTCCTCCTCCTCGTCCTCCTCCTCCTTATCCTCATCAGGATCAGCATCAGCATCAGCATCAGCATCAGCATCAGCATCAACATCAGCATCAGCATCAGCATCAGCATCAGCATCATCATCATCATCATCACTTCATCATCATCATCATCATCATCATCATCATCATCATCATCATCATCATCATCATCATCATCATCATCATCATCATCATCATCATCATCATCATCATCATCATCGTCATCATCATCATCATCATCATCATCATCATCAGCAGCAGCAGCAGCAGCAGCAGCAGCAGCAGCAGCAGCAGCATCATCATCATCATCATCATCATCATCATCATCATCATCATCATCATCATCATCATCATCATCATCATCATCATCATCATCATCATCATCGTCATCGTCATCGTCATCGTCATCGTCATCATCATTACTGACCATCATTATCATCCCTCTTCTCCCCCTGCTCCTCCTCCTTTTCGGCCTCCTCCTTTCCTCCTCCTCTTCGACCTCCTCCTTTCCTCCTCCTCCTCCTCCTCCTCCTCCTCCTCCTCCTCCTGCTGCTCCTGCTCCTGCTCCTCCGACCCTCTTGCATCGCAGCGGCCCGCGTGCGCGAGGCGCCCGGCCTCGACTGCGGCGATCGCACAGCTCAAGAGGAACAGGTGGGCAGAAAGAAATCGATACAGATTCCAGGATCTACCATTGTTGCCCATGTTTCCCGAATTTCCCTCTTCCCCTCCCTTTCCCGTACCTTCCCATACATCAATGGGAGTCGACGATTCTCAAGGCGTGTGCAGATGCAACTTCCTGAGCAGTTCTGGGCCCCCCAAGCTGCCACGAGCGGCGAATGTATCCGCAGCCACGCCCTCGCGGTCTGGACTCCGGGGCGGGATCCTGCGGATGCGCGGTCACACGGGCACGCTCCGCAGAGGACGTCCCGTGCCCGGGGTCGCGGCCCGGGGACCCCGCGCGCGAGGCCGCGGACACGGACGTGTGCCTCTCGCGCACGAAGCTGCGGCCCGTAGCGGCGGGGATCGTCGGAGGACCGCGCCGCATCGCCGATGCGCTGGCGATGCGGCTCGACATGCGGAGCGCGGCTTGCTCCCAGCGCCAGCGGCGGCGATGCATCGCCGATGTCGGCGACGCCTCACCGATGCGTTGGCGATGCGGCACGATCCTCCGACCCCAGCTGCTCGGACCCCATTCGGGAGGCCTCCAGCATCGGACCCTATTCTGATGGGCGCGTTTTCCACCACCACCATCAGTTGGAGGGGCGGGGGCTCCTCCTCCTCCTCCTCCTCCTCCTCCTCCTCCTCCTCCTCCTCCTCCTCCTCTTCCTCCCTCTCCCCCTCCAACTCTATGGTGGTGGTGGACAAGCCCATCAACCCCGTTCGGAGTGGGGGGGCGGGAGCCCTGCGGCGTGCTGCTGCTGCTGCTTCGAAGCGCGGGGGGGGGGTCCTTGGACCGCAGCGAGGGAGCGGCAGGCGCTGGCGGGCGCCCACCGGCGGAGTGCCGTATGGACACTGCTTGCTACCCCCCTCCCGAGAGGCTTGGGGCCAGCAGGGCCTCTCTCTCTCTCTTGCTCGGGCGCGACCCTCGCCCTCCACTCGGGGCCGCCTCCCACCGCCTCCCACAGCCCGCGCCAGCGGGAGCGACGGGGAACGAAAGGGGGGGGATGGCAAAGGGCAGGGCAGAGAATCCGCTCACGCAGCTGACCTTCTAGCGAGGAGTGGGCCCGGCGGCGGGGCCGAGACCAGCTGCAGGCAGCAGATTTCGTACCCCCCCCTTTCCTTGTCCCCCCCCTTCTCGCTCGGCCCGACGGGAGCGGGGGGCGGCGGGGTTGCGGTGCGGAGGGGGGCCTCGGACCAGCAGGGGTCGGCCTCCGGCCACCCCTGGCGGTCCGAGCCTCCTGGCCGTGCCCGGAGGCCACGGCTGGCCAGGAGGGAGCCCCATGGAGGGAGCCAGCTCGAGAAGCGGCTGGCCGGGGCGCAGCTCGCAGAAGTGGACGGGAGCTCTGGAGGAGTCCAGTCCCAGGGGTTCGTTCGAGCGGACTCGGGTGGGGGTGGGAGCGCGAAGAGGTGGGGCCTCCTACGAAACGGCAGGGGTTGCTTCCCACGAGAGGCTCGAGGCTATGCGAAGGCCTCCTGCAAGGCCGGGGCGGGGCCTTCCGAGAAGAGGCCCTGCCGCCCTAGAAAGCCACTCGTGGTTTGTGTATATCGACTGCCCCGTGGTATTCGATTTCGTTCCACAAGTTCCCAATGCAGTGTTCGCGCGTTGTGTTGTATCTCGTTCGACGTGTTCCTGCTTACTCCAGATTTCGTAATAAAAGGGAGGGGGTCTGGACCCTCCAAGACAAGCCATCCCCCGTGGGGGAACCCTCCAAAACGTCGTCCCCAGACCCCCCCAGGCCCTCCAAGATGGCCTGGAAGAGACCCCCCCCCGAAATGAGACCCCCCTCCCTTTATTACGAACTCTGGAGTACTTCGTATCGAACTGGATGGATGCCAGGTTGGCGGGCCTCGTGGGCGCCTCGCGTGGGGTGTGCGCGCCTCGCCAGGTGCCCGCCCGAGGCCGACCGTGGGCGCCTCGTGCGCTGGGCGTGCGCCTCGTGCGCTGGGCGGGCGTCGTGCGCTGTGTGTGTGTGTGTCTGTGTCTGTGTCTGTGTATGTGTGTGTGTGTGTGTCTGTGTGTCTGTGTGTGTGTCTGTGTGTCTGTGTGTCTGTGTGTGTGTCTGTGTGTCTGTATGTGTCTGTGTGTCTCTGTGTGTCTCTGTCTGTGTGTGTGTGTCTGTGTGTACTGTGTGTGCCGAAGCGTCGCCTGGCGCCCGCCCGTGGGCGCCTCGCGCGCGCCTCCTGGGCGCCTCGTGCGCTGGGTGGGCGTGCCGAGGTGCCGGCGGCGTGGGCGTGCCGAGGCGTCGTCGGCGCCTCGTGCGCCGGGCGGGTGAGGCGAGGCTGCGCCCGGCTCCCGCCCGTGGGCGCCGCGTGGGCGCCTCGTGCGCGGTGTGTGCTAGGAGGCAACTACTGGGAGGTTTTCGTCGGAAGAATTAAGGAAGATTAAGCCCCATTTGGGAGCTGTTACGCCAGAGTGGGCCTCGGACTAGGCAGGACTAAGCCGAACTAAGCGGGATTAAGCCGCATTAGGCCGGATTAAGCGGGATTAAGCCGGATTAAGCCGGATTTCGGACCAGGGCAAAATCAGAATTTGACCTCCCAGGAGTTGCATCCGAATGTGTGGACGTGCCCGCCCGTGGCCGCCTGCAGGCTCCTCGTGCGCTCGGCGGCCGCGGAAATGGCACGGCGGAGCTGCTGTTTACCACCTGGCCTGCACAGTGAAGCTTGCGTCTACCACAAAACTTGCCCGCACAACTTGCGCCACCACTAATGCACCGCACAGCTGGCATCACGCGGTTCACGCCACGCGCCTCGCACCAGGTAAAGTGCACCGCACAGCGTAGACCACACAGCTCAAACCAGATAGAAGGCACCGCGTAGCGTGGAAGCAAAGCTCACCCCACATACAAATGCTGACCTACGTGGACCCCACGCACGGTATTTCTATATATGTATGTGGTGAAGCCGATGTGCTGAAATATAGGTCGTGCAATTATGCAGGGCAGTCAATGTGGGATAATAGATGTGGTTCAATATCATGGTGCGCAATCGATGTTGTCAACTCATGTGGTGATACAATATATGCGGTGCACCCTATGTTGTGCATTCTATGTTGTGCGACGTATGAGGTACAATCACTGCTATGCAGTGTGCGATCTCTGTTGTGAAGCAGAAGTCATACAATCTGTATGGAACAATCTAGGTAGTGCAATCAACGAAGTGCAAGTCAACAGTGCTCGCAATGAGTTGTCCACTCCATGCTCGCGCAATCATCCCAACAACCCACCAGCAACTTGGTCTGCAAAACCAATGCGGCGGCGATTGCGATGAGTGGTTGGCGTTGGCTGGTGTACCTCTGCGGCCGCGTTAGCCCGCACATGCTCACGCGCGCAGCGGCCAGCTAGTGCGGCGCGACCGACGCGGCCGCGATGGCGCTGACCGCAGGGCAATTCCCAGCGGGCTCTTCAGTGCGAATCGATGTCTTCGACGGGCGCGGCATCATGGCGATGCCGACAATGGTAGACACGATGATGAACAGAGAGATTATGGTGACGATGGTGGCAATGACGACGGCAAGGACGATGACGGCGCCGATGTTGATCACGCCCGCCAGTAACGATGACGATGACCTCGTATCGGAGATGAAAATGTTGACAGGACTTCGACAAGCGCGCGCCGCCGACGTGATCAAGTGGTCCGTGTAGTACTATTTGACACGGATCGTGCCCCCAAAGCACGCGCGCAACGGCGTTCGGATGAGTCGGCCATGCGGCGCGTGAGGTCCGCTTGGCAGAATGTGATATTATTCGTTGAAACATATGTTTTTTTTAAACAACAATCTGGTTTTCAAAAACATTCGTAAGAGCGCGCACGCAAACTTTTTTTGAACACTGATGTTGCGTAAGCATGTGTTTTGATATGTGTTCGGGACACTCGTTTCGGAAATCAGTACGAAATCGAATGTGCTACATAGATTCCGGCATGCGCGCGCGACGGCGCGCGCGTGTGCACTTCGTCCCGTCTGCTGTCTTGCGACAGCACACGCGCAAGGGCGCTCGAACGATTTCGAAATGCGCGCGAAAGGCCTGGTTGGAAGCAGTTCATGTTGACAAACTTTATGGGAATCTGCAAGAGAGCGAACACAGTTTGTTGGTCGAAACTCCGTATTGCGAAACTTGCGTTTTCTGGATACTGCTCTCGTGACACTCGATGTTGAAATCCTCACGAACCCTGCGGTATTTGAAGCATGTCGGCATGCGCCCGCGACGACGCGTGCGTGCGCACGTAGCCCCATGTTTTTGCAAGGGCTTTTTGAAAACTGATAACAGTTGATAAACGATTGCGCGCGCATAATATTTTCGACCGAAAATAAGAGGGGGTTCCTGTTCAGCAGGCCTGATAAGAGCTCACACAAAGGATGGACGATGGGGCGGAATCGTAAGTAAACTGCACATCCACAAAGGGACCCGATAAGTCCGGGGAGGGAGATAGGTCCTAATATTCTGGTAAAAGGAAAACCTACGTTGTACACTCCTAGGTGTGGCAATCTATGTTATACCATATATATATATATACTGTATAAATCTTCGGGATGCAACCTTTTTGGTGCAGTCTAACGGTGGCGACGAGGGGCGACGGGGCGGCGACGGCGATAACACAGCCGCCGAACCGCCACAGTAGCCCAGACGACGGACGACGGCGAATTGGCAACGGGTCGGCGACGGCGACAACATAGCCGCCAGACCACCACACCAGCCCAGCTCCTTTTCAAAATAAACATTAAAACAAAATCCTAGGTGCATTGTTTGGGGAATAAAGTCTACCATCCTTTCCCCCCCTCCCTGGATTTACTGATACCCCCAGGACAATACAAAGCACACGTGGTTGTGCATCACTTTGCGGCTTCAATATGGAGCCCTACCATCCCAAACCAACCCGGTACTAACCCCCCTCGTCATATCTGCCAAATACAACTATTCGCCCACACCCTCATGTGAACAGATCATTGTGCAAGAACCCTGGCGCAAAGAACACTGCACAACACTCAACAGCCGCACGCACATGCCACAATCATACCAGCACAGTCCAGCGTAGCCAGCATCTCGGCTTAGAACAACATCGAACGCCTTTACGAATTCCTTGGGAATTCCATGCCAAAGATTTCAGAAGACCTGCCCACGCGCATTGCTGAAATGACTGGGGAACCATATGCGTTAACAATCTCTTCCAGAACCAACATCATCATCTCACAACGCGGTGTATCCGCGTTGATCGAGCATGGTCCCAATGCATGAATCCGCGACAGATAAAACCATGCCGGCCAGACGAACACTCCGCCACGCGCGCGTGTCGAAATCATCCGAAAGCCATTGATGTCCGATGAATTTGACAATTTGTCAATCGAGCTCATCAAAGCAAATGAAGAACCCCGTGCTGTGTGCAACAAAAAGATATCCGCTGTTTGAATCTTCGCGCGCGCATTTCCTAACTATCAGCCTCACCAGCGCAGCCGTATGGCCACCATTATCGTCCTCGTCACTCGCCGCCATTACCGCCATCATCAATCAATTACCTTCATCGGCGCCGTCACTTGCCTTGCCGTCACCATCATCATCATCGCGACAACCATAGTTACTTTCATCCTCCTTGCCACCGTTGTCGACGTCATCATGTTACTGCGCCCGCCCGAAAAAACTGACCCGCACTGAACTTCCCGCGCGCCAGCGCGGCCTGTGAGAGGTGCTGGGGAATTCAAATTTGGGAGGCGCTATCGCGTCCGCACCGGCTGTGCCGAACCAGGTGGCATCTCTACGCGCGAGCTTGCGCGCGCTGGCGCATCCGCAGAGATGTGTCAGCCAGAGCCAAGTAAACAACGCAATCGCGGCCGCATGGGTTGAGCAAAACAAAACACGGGTGGGAGGCTGGGATGAGTGCTCGAGCGGTGGAGATGTCGACTTCATAGAGTTCTGCAAGGTAGACTGCACCGTGCAGCTTCCACCACACAGCCTGCACCACATACCAAGCACGTCTGCGGCGCAGTAGCTCGCTGTTCGGGGTCAATGCTGGCAAACCGAAATGTCTTTTTCCCCCTTCTGTAACAGGGGACAAAAAATGCATAAACAGAAATTAACTGTCGGAAGTCGGCGCAGATTTTCAGGATCGGCGCGGGACCCCCTCCGTGGCGCGCGGAGCGCGCCAGGTGCGGCGCTGGAGGCGCCGCCAAGGGTACCCGACGCCGATCCAAGAGCTCCGCGCGGAGCGCCGGAAGTATATGTCTGTGCACATTTATCTACTTCTGACTACCTACCTGACCACCCCAACCCAACCCGAAGATCCGAATTTCGGGTTGAGGGGGGGTGCGGGCTTCACATGTGATTGTTCAATGTTCCCCGACCCCCGTTCACCACTGGAACTGGACGGCAAATCGGGGCCTTCGGGCTGGGTTGGGGTGGTTTGGTGGGTGGTAAACTTCGAGCCGAAACAGCCGTGCACCGCCCGCCACCGTGGCGGAGCACACCACGTCCACGACGTCCGCCTCCCTCACGACGTCGGCCAGGCGCGAGCCCGCCAGCAGGGCGAAGCCGCCCACGCTGGGCCGCGCCTCGCAGCCGCCCGGCAGCGGGCCCGCGCGCAGGTGGCGCACGAAGTCGCCCACGGTCACAACGTGCGCCGGCACGGGCACCAGGACCTGGCCGCGGGGCAGGAGAGCGCCTTCGCGGCAGCGGCCGTTACTGGCCCTGGCCGCCCCCGCCTCCCCCTCTCCCCTGCCCCAAGGCCAGGTCACGAGTCGTGCTGAGCTCCAAATTATCTTGGGCTGTTCCCGCACCTTCCCGGGCGGCACTGGCGCGACACATGCCGCTACCGGCCCCCCGCCCGTCCTCCACCCCCCCAGTGACGCCCGCTCTCGCCCAGGAATGGCAAGACAAAAAAACGATGAGTGGCAACGATAGGGGGACTGGCGTAGGGGGGAACATCGACCTGGGATCGGCGATACATCCCCGATGGCGAATTCGCACGTTCCTGGGCAGGCTAGGGCTATCAAACCCCTACAGGCGATCAATGGGCGACCGGGAGCCGATGCATCCCCCCTACAGTCGGACCTAGGCCAGAAGAACACCCCTCAAGAACATGAGACCCTCTGCCCGCCAGAACACAGTACATCCGAGAGCACCCCCCGCAGGAGGCTCCAGAGCATCCAACAAACACGAAGAACACTCGGGCACCCTCCCCGAACCGACCTCGACCTCACACCTCGGCCCCACTTGCCTGCCCATCCCCCCCCCCCCCTTATGTGAAGGGGCCCTGGGACACACAAATAAATACACACAAATAAAATAAACCCCCATATTTTCCCATATTTTCTGGGTTTCTGTCTTCCCCCCCACTTCCCATATTTTCCCATATTTTCTGGGGAATCGACGATTAATTGTGTCTGTGTGTTTTTTCCCTCCTGATTATGGTTGCCCCAGGAGAGAATGGGGGCCCTATGGAGAGGCTCTGCCGCCCTCGGGCCCCTGGCGCCCGCACGCGCGGGCCCCCCCACGGGCGCCCGTCGACCCGACGGCTCGGGGTGGAGGGAGCTGGGGTCCCGGGGCTGGCCCCCGGGCAGCCCCTGGGGTCTGGGCTGGCCCCTTTGGGCGTGGCTTAGTGGGGGGGTCATAAATGGGGGGGTCAAAAACGGTCCCCTTTCGTGCCCCTTTCGGGCCCCTCTGGAGCCCCAGGGGGCTCGTTTAGGTACCGTTTGGGTACC
Organism: Prorocentrum cordatum; assembly: GCA_963575745.1. Lineage (NCBI taxonomy): Eukaryota > Dinophyceae > Prorocentrales > Prorocentraceae > Prorocentrum > Prorocentrum cordatum. The sequence goes on along the minus strand of CAUYUJ010012213.1, from coordinate 364,375 downwards.
TTTTCGGACCACCCGCGACACCCCCCCATTTATGACCCCTCCATTACGCAACACCCAACCCCTTCTGCGCTGCACGGTCCCCGGGGGGAACGATCGGGGGGCACTGGCTCAAGGGGCCGAGCATCGGCTCGGGATCGGCGAGGCCTCGCCGCCGGATCGGCGGCAGGCTTCGTCGACGACGAGGTCGCAACAGTTCCTGGGCGATTGGGGGCCGATGCTTCCGCCCCTGGGCCAGTCCCCCTGGTTGGCGGCGCGCCCGTTGGGGCAGGGGGAGGGGGGGAGGTTGCGTAGGAGGAAGCGGTTTTTTAGAAGGCGCCAACCTTAGAACGCCCAAGAAATATAAGATGGACTCGGGTTCGTCATGATGTCCAAAACAAATGTCGAATCTCTATGGAAATCGAAACTGGAAAATGTCCGTGTCGAATTCCAGAGAAACTGGATCAACGGCGTGAGACATCCCCGCATGTCCATGTCTATTCCGTGTCTATCCGTGTCTAAGACGAATCGTGCTTATGTTTGCGCAGCGTGTCTATAGTTTAGTGTATGGTCGTGTCTACGTTTCATAGTTACGCAACAATCCGCGTCTATCCTGTCGTGTCGTTGCTTTGGGACGCGTGCCAATTTTCCCGCGATCCACCCACATTGGGGAGCCATTGGTTGGCGCGTGTGTTGTGCGTATCTGTAGATTCATTGGCGTGCGAGTGTGTATATCTTTCCCACTCCATCGCGCTCATAGACATTCTACCCCGCTCCCACCCTGACGTATCCCCTCTGCAGTCCTGGGCCCTCCTCGGCAATCCTGTGGACTCCTCCCCACTCCACTCCTGGGCATCCCTCCCTACTCCGGACTCCTCGTTCCATCTCACTTGTCGGCGTTTCTCCCGACTCCTCCCCACTGCTCCCCACTCTGTCGCACTCCTCGGCGCTACTCGGCACTCCTCCAGACTCCTCCCCGCCCAATCGCACTCCTCAGCGCAACTCTCAATTCCTCCCCACTCCATCGTACTCCTCGGCACTCTTCCTGCCTCTTCCCAACCTCCCCACTCAATCGCACTCCTCGGCATTTCTCTCCACTCCATCTTACGCCTCGGTGCTACTTCCCACTCCTCAGGATTCTGCCCCGCTCCACCGCATCCCTCGGCCCTCCACCCCACTCCCCCGATATCTACCCTCTCTATTTCAACATTCGGCACTCCTGTGGACGCCGTCCCACTCCACTCCTCGGCTCTCCTCCCTGCTCCAGACTCCTCGTTCCATCTTACTCGTCGGCACTCCTCCCGACCCCTCCCCACTCCCTCGCACTCCTCGGCGCCCCCACCCCTGCTCCTCCAGACTCCAGCCCACTCCACGGCACTCCACGCCACTCCTCCCAACTCCACCGCGTTGCTCGGCTCTCCTCCTGGCTCCTCCCCCCGTCCTCAGCACTCCTCCTTACTCCTCCAGACCCCCCGCAGTCCATCGCACCCCGCGGCGCTCCTCCGAACTCTTCCTTTCCCTTCGCACTCATCAGCGCTCCTGCCACAAACTTCCCTTACCATAGAATCCCTCACACATGGGCGCGCCTATGTACAGGAGCACGTGAATAATTCCGTACACGCACGTGTATTTACATACACATGCAGACACATCCGTGAGCGTGTCTGTTATTCGTTGCCTTTTGGCACGAGGCCGTCCTCGGATATGGGTTGGAATAGATTCGTATATGATAGTCTCTGATTCGTGCCTATTCAACACGCGTGTCTGTTCTCGTGTCTATTAATGACGGTCGTGTCTATGTATGGTACAATGCCGTGTATATGGTTCCATCAATTCGTGTTTATCGTGAAAACCACACTTCGTGTCCGTGCCTATGTCCTTCTCGCCTGTGCTTGTAGTGTGCGCGGTGCGAAGCGAAGAAATAGGCTGGAACTCTTCTAGAAACTGTGCAACTCTTTCCAAGATAACGCCAAGAAGATAGACACCATGGCCCGCGCCTTCTGAGAAGCACAGGCGCTTCCAAGAACCCCCCCCCCTCCCCCCTTTTCCCCCCTCTGCGCGCGGCCGGCCCCGAGTTCGGTCGGGCATGTCCCCCTACAGGCGGATTCTAGACGAAACATTCAAAATAGACACACAAATACCCTAACATACTCAAAGATGGTCCAAGAATCGCCCCCAGACTGTTTCTCGACTATGTTTGGATATTCCGCCTGTGGAGGGGCAGGCCCGACTTACGCCCTGGGCGCCGTTGGCCCCATCCCCACTCCCGCTGGGCAACCCTTGGCCCCGCAGTCTGACCATGCCACCCTGTAGTGAAGGGAAACTGGGGCACACAAATAAATACACGCAAATAAAAAGATGCCCCATATTTTCCTATGTCTTCTGGGTTCTTGTCTTCCCCCCCACTTCCCATATTTTCCCATGTTTTCCTGGGGATCGACGGTTAAGCGTGTCTGTGTGTTTCTTCCCCTCCTGACTGTAGGCGGGGACGGAGCCATCGCGCGGCACGAAAGCCCCCACCTCGAGGAGGGGCGGGCCGGCGGCGCTGGCCCGGGATCGCACCGCACCAGCGATGCATCGGCGACGTCGGCGATGCAGCAGCGCCGACGGAGTTAGGAGACCGATTTCTGACCACACCCACTTCCCGAGGTGCCTTGCGAAAAGCGGTTTCCAGAGGTGGAGGTGGGCAGTTTCCCCGCCCCAGGGGAAGGAAAAACGATCCACTTCCACCCCCGAGGGCCTATTATAGACTCGAGGATCTAGAGGTGGATGTGGTCAGAAATCGGTCTTCGAGGAGTGGAGAACCTCGGGCCGCACATCGAACCGCACCGCCAGTGCACCGGCACTGCGGCGCGATCCCTCGACCCAGTCCACGGCGGCCCCCCTTGGGAGGCCTGAGGCCCAGAAGGAACCCTGGCCCACGAGGGGTATGAACGGGCCTGACGATGCCGACTCCCCTAGCATTGGCGAAGCGGCTCCTGCAGGAAACGGGCCCCGGAGCTCGGGCCCCCCCTCGGGACCAGCTCTTCGGCCCAGGCTGCTCGCGGACGCTCCCTGGACCCGAAAACGGCAGACAAAAACCTGAGGACCCGCTTCCCTCAAGGCCCGCTTCCCCCATGGCCGAGGGGCAACGATAAGGGGGGACTGGCACAATTAGGGGGGATGCATCGACCTGGAACCGGCGATACATCGCCGATAAATCGGCGACGGGCCTCCGAGGGGGAATCCGCACCTTCCTGGGCAGCTCGGGGCTGTCGGGCCCCTGCCGGCGATCAGTGGGCGATTGGGGGGGTCGAGGCATCCCCCCCCCATGCCTGTCCCCCCCCCATCGCTGCCCCTGAACTGAAGGGGAACTGGGACACACAAATAAATACACACAAATAAAAAGATGCCCCATATTTTCCCATATTTTCTGGGTGTTTGTCTTCCCGCCCAATTCCCATATTTTCCCATATTTTCTGGGAGTCGACGAATAATTGTGTCTGTGTGTTTATTCCCCTCCTGATGAACGGCGAGGCGCCCGAGGAGGGGCGAGGCCTGCCGGGGCACGGCTCCGCTGCCGGCGGCGTGCTCGCGCACCCGCAGCCGCATGGGGCCGTGCTGACGGCGGCAGGCCCATGCAGCGAGGGCCGCGCGGCCGCCGGGCGCTGGGCCAGGGAGCGGAACCGGAGCGGCTGCCGTCGGAGCAGGGCCGCGAGGGCGCAGACGACGCCGGACGCCGCCGACGACGACGACGACGACGACCGACGACCGACGACCGACGACGACCGACGACGACGACCGACGACCGACGACCGACGACGGACAACGGACGACGACGACGACGACGACGACGACGACCAGCGGCGGCGGCGGCGGCGGACGACCGACGACGACGACGACCAGCGGCGGCGGCGGCTGCGGCAGCGTGCCCTCTGCGAAGAGACCACGGCCCCATGGATGTACTCAAGACGAGCACGAACGGCACGCCAAGGCGAAGCCCAGCCATGAGGAACACGAGGGCACCCCGTAAAAGCCAAGGTGTTGCTGGTGAACCTCGCGCCAGCTCTGCAGGGGATGGGGCCGAGCGGCACACACCGAGCCGAGGAAAGACACCGCGCGCCAGCCCTGCGGTGGCAGCGGTGGTGGTGCTGCTGCGACGCAGCTCGGCGCCGCACAATTGCAGCACGTGGCCAGAGCAATTTGCCAGCAGACTCGGGGACTCGAAGTTGCCAGACGGGGCCGCCAGAAAAATGGTGGGACCCAGTCCGAAGATGGACGCGAGCTTACTCTGCAGACATCTCGCGAAGACTGGACCGTCAAAATTCACTAGTAGGGACGAGAAGCCGCCTGGAACTACTGATTGTTTGACTGCCCACCCAACCCGTTTGCCGCACCCTCCCTGAGGGAACAGTGGGAGCCAAGGACGGGTGGCGCGAGCTCGCGAACGCTCCCGCAAAAGGCCCGGCCCAGAGTCTCTGGGATGGCCCAGGATGGCCGCGATGCTGCCTAAAATGACTCAGCGTTGGCTCGATACTTACAACAGGACCACCAAGCAGTTCCAAACACTCCCTGGAAGCAAGGCCACAATTCTGTGGGTCCAGAACAAGTCGCTGCACCGTGAAGGTACCCTCAATGAAAGACATTCCAAGGTGGAGTGCCCCGAAAAGAGCGCCAGGGTACCCCTCCAAAACGAAGGCGTTTCAAGACCCTTGTGCCAACACATAGCCGAGACGATGGACCCAAGCGAAAACTGACTGTCTGGGAAACACCGTGGGGGATGGGTACATTAGACAGCTGCATGAACGTCAATACTCGGAGCTCCACGCGAAGTTCTGGATCTGTGAAGGGTCCCCCCCCCTGCGCGCGGAGGGCGCCATGTGCAGCGCCTGGAGGGCGCCATGTGCGGCGCCTGGCCCAGCGACGATCCCAGAAATCCGCGCGGAGCTCCAAAAGCTCAGGTTTGCGCAGTTGCCTCTTCGACGCCTGGCTCGTCAGGGAGGGTTGGGGGGATGGAGAGGACGAGCAGCAGCAGGATGAGGTGGCGCACCATGACGTGGGCGCGAATTGATGGGGGCGATAAAATGGGGGGGGAGAAAGGAGCCCTTCTCGGGCCCAAAAGGCCCACTCTTGGGCCCTGAAGGGCCCTTTAGAAGAGCCCTAAATAGCGGGCAGAAAATCCACCCCGATAAGAACCACCCCGACACGGGAAGCCGTTTAGTAAACGCACCCAAAGAAAGAATCAAACAGGGCAAGGCTGTTCAGAAAACGCCCAGGGCCGTTTAGTAAACGCCAATTCTCTGGGCCGGGTGGTTTTTCCTCCCTCGACTAAAGGGCCCCTATTCTGCAGCCCTCGCTGCCCTCCCCCGACGTGGGGAGTCAAAGGTGGGTCTGAGCAACCATCATTGTAGCAACATCCGACTCTCCGAATGTGCTTTCCCCCTCCTCCCGACCTCCTCCTACTCCCCACCCTCCTCCTCCTCCTCCTCCTCCTCCTCCTCCTCCTCCTCCTCCTCCTCCTCCGACGACGACGACGACGACGACGACGACGACGACGACGACGACGACGACGACGACTCCCCACCCTCTTCCTCCTCCTCCTCCTCCACCTCCTCCTCCTCATCCTCATCATCCTCATCCTCCTCCTCCTCATCCTCCTCCTCCTCCTCCTCTCCTCCTCCTCCTCCTCCTCCTCCTCCTCCTCCTCCTCCTCCTCATCATCATCATCATCATCACCACCACCATCATCATCATCATCATCATCATCAACAGCATCATCATATCATCATCAGCAGCATAATGATCATCATCATCATCATCATCATCATCATCATCATCATCATCATCACCAGCATCATCGTCATCATCATCAGCATCATCATCCTCATCATCATCATCATCATCATCATCATCATCACCAGCATCATCGTCATCAGCATCCTCATCCTCATCCTCATCATCATCATCATCATCATCATCATCATCATCATCATCCTCATCTTCATCTTCATCCTTATCATCATCCTTATCGTCATCACCATCGCGATCATGATCCTTATCACCATCAGCATCATCACCATCATCATCAGCATCATCATCACCATCAGCATCATCACCATCATCATCAGCATCATCATCAATATCATCATCATCATCATCATCAGCATCATCATCATCATCATCATCATCATCACCATCATCACCATCATCACCATCACCAGCAGCATCATCATCAGCATCGTCGTCATCATCATCATCATCATCATCATCGTCGTCAGCATCAGCATCAGCATCAGCATCAGCATTAGCATCAGCATCAGCATCAGCATCATCAGCATCATCATCAACATCATCATCATACGCAGCATCATCAGCATCATCATCATTGTCATGCTCATCGTCCTCATCATCATCATCATCATCATCATCATCAGCATCAGTATCATCATCACCATCAGCATCATCATCAGCAGAAGCATCAGGGTCACGCGGCCTCTGAAATGACGCACCCCCCCCTCCACCTCCTCCTCCTCCTCCTCCTCCTCCTCCTCCTCCTCCCGTTCCTCCTCCCTTCCTCCTCCTCCTCTCCTCCTCCTCCTCCTCCTCCTCCTCCTCCTCCTCCTCCTCCTCTCCTCCCCCTCCCCCTCCCCCTCCCCCTCCCGCTCCGCTACCCTCCCCCTCCACCTCCCCTCCCCCTCCCCCTCCTCCTCCTCCTCCTCCTCCTCCTCCTCCTCCTCCCCGTCCTCTCCTCCTCCTCCTCCTCTCCTCCTCCTCCTCCTCCTCCTCCTCCTCCTCCTCCTCCTCCTCCTCTCCGCCTCCTCCTCCGCCTCCGCAATCCGCCTCCTCCTCCTCCTCCTCCTCCTCCTTCCTCCTCCTCCTCCTCCGCCGCCGCCTCTCCTCCTCCCTCCGCCTCCGCCTCCCCTCCGCCTCCGCCGCGCGCCGCTCCTCCTCCTCCTCCTCCGCCTCCTCCTAACCTCCGCCGCCGCCTCCGCCGCCTCCTCCTCCTCCTCCTCCGCCTCCTCCTCCTCCTCGGCCTCTATCTCCGCTCCTCCTCCTCCTCCTCCTCCTCCTCCTCCTCCTCCTCCGCCTCCTCCTCCGCCTCCTCTTCCGCCTCCGCCTCCGCTTCCGCCTCCGCCTCCTCCTCCTCCTCCTCCTCCTCCTCCTCCTCCTTCTCCGGCGCACCGGCCCCCCCCTCTAGCGCACACCCTGCTCCACGCCTCCGCCGCGCGGCCCCCCGGCGCCCCCCCCCTGGCCCTTCCAGCCGCGCGCGCCGTGCACGCTCGGTCGCCGAGCGGCCAAGCGCATGGCCAGACGAGGCCAGGGGCGAGGCGAACCTAGGGCGAGGACGAGCCTAAAACGTCTCTGAGAGCCCGCGGTTCCGAAGCATCTCTCGGGCGCCGTGGCCTCCTCGGAGCGTGCCGGCACGCTCCAGAAGGGACTTCTGTCGTCGTCCTGGGAGCGCTCTGGAAGGGACTTCTCCTCGTCCTGGCCCCGTGCGAGGCTCCGCTGCCGCAGAGCGGGTGGAGCTGGCCCGCAGAGCGGGTGGAGCTGGCATGGTCTGGCTGCCAGCGGAGGCTCGGCTGCGCATCGGCTCGGTGGCCGAGTGGGGTTCGGGCACTGGCTGGGCTCCAGACCCCCGGCGTGGCCTCGAGAGCGGGGGGCTGGGGACGCCGACGCGCCCGCACGCACGTGGCCACGCAAGGGGTGCGGGGCTGGAAGACGCCGTCGGGATGCGCCGAGCCAGGCTCGGGCACGCTCCACACTGGCGCCACCGAGGCCCACCGACCAAGGAAGGAGCTCGACGCAGGCCGGCTCTGCCCCCCGCCTCCTTCTCCTCCTCCCTGGCTCTGGTCTGGCGGCGCGCGCGGCTCGCGTCCGTCAGGCTCAGCGTGACGGGAGCCTCGGGCGTCTCCGCAAGCTCGGAGGCCTCCGCGGCGGACGGGCGGCCCAAGGGCCGCGGGGGGGGGCTTGACAAGCAGGTGCACACCGCCCTCCTCCTGCTCCTGCTCCTCCTGCTCCTCCTCATCAGCACCCTCTTCCAATGCCCCTCCTGCTGCTGCCACCACGCCCTCTGCTCAACGCAGACCTCCTAGCCACGGCTGTAGAGATTCGAGCACTGGATGGGCAAACTCGCGGTGGATGGTTAGAGGGAGAGCTCCCGCCCCCCCATAAACTGTAACACCCTCCCCAGACACATCCCAGCAAGAGACGCCGGCGGCCGACTATCTCGCACCGATGCCGATCGCCACCCCATACTCCTGCCCGGGCCTCCTCCTACCCCAAGAGGATGGGCTTGGAGGAGGGACCGAGGCGGGCGGGGAGGGGGGGGTCGGGAGCGGCGAGGGGGCGCGGGAAGGGAGCAGGGCGAGGCAACGGCGAGGAGGGGGAGGGCACGGGGAGGGAAGCGGATGGTGGGGGAAGAGAAGTCAGGAAGCCACAACCCATCGACTTGAAAACTCCAGCTCGGACGGGCCAAACATCGAATCGGAAAGACTGGGGCCAACGCGTAACAAATCGAACCAACATCGGAATCCCGCCCAACCCTCGGCGGGTCCGCGTAAAAAATCCGCCGACCATGTGTTGGCGTGTGTGAGGGGCTTGTCCGTTCCCGTCGTTCGTTCGTCGTTGTCGTCTCCGTCGTCTCCTGTCCCTGCGCCCACCCTTTCCCTGGCCCAGTCGTCTCCTGTCCCTGCGCTCCCCCTTTCCCTTGGCCCGTCTCCCGTCCACCCCTTTCTCCTCTTCCCTGGGCCCGTCGCCGCTCCCCCCCGCTTTTCCAGGGCCGCCCCCTAAAGAGCAACGCTGTCATTGAGTCAATGGGAAGCCCCCTCCCTTTGATCCCTCCCCTGCGGGGGAGGTCCCGCGTCAGATACTGATATTGCCGGATTTGACTTATGGCAGTTATGCTGATCTTGCGGTATTGCAACTCAAGTTGAACTTACACAACTGCAGTTCAAAACTTACGCAACTGCATGTTAAATACCTCATCTGCCCGATCTTCACAACGTAAGACGTGACAGATAGCGAATTTAGTTCGAAACTTATATAGAAAACCAAGACTGCACTATGTTTCAGCGGTTGAAGTTGTAGAAATTAGGTTGGGGAATGGCTGATTTAAGGTTTTAGAGTGGTTGGAAGTGTAGAAGTTAGATGTTCGCTGTTTTTCTCAGCGCGTCTTTATATATTGGTTGGCGTTATGCCTGCCCCCCATCCAGCGTTTTTGTTTTATGTTTAGATATGTTTTATGTTTAGATATGTTTAGATATGTATATACACACACATACAACAAAACGGGCGCAGCCCGTAAGTTGATTCCCGCGAGGTTAGACGGACAGACGAAACTGAGCCACCAGGCCGTTAGATGGCAGTTCTATGTCCGCGGGTGAGGATATTTCGGTGGCAGTTTTAAGCCAGCGGGTGAGGATCTGTTGGTGGCAGTTCTAAGCCAGCGTGTGAGGATATTTCGGTGGCAGTTGTACTTCTGCGGGTGAGGATATTTCGGTAGCGGTTTTGACCAGCGGGTAAGGATATCTCGGTGGCAATGTATTCTGGTGGCAGTTTTTACATCCGCGGGTGAGAATATTTCGGCGGCAGTCTTGAGCCAGCGGATCAGGATGTTTCGACGGCAGTTTTAAGCCAGCAGGTGAATATATTTCGGAGGCACTTTTAAGCCAGCGGGTGATGATATTTCGGCGGCAGCTTGAAGCCAGCGGGTCAGGATGCTTCGAAAGTCGTTTTAAGCCAGCAGGTGAGGATATATCGGTGGCACTTTTAAGCCAGCGGGTGAGGATACTTCGGTGGCAGTTTTAAGCTAGCGGGTAAGGATTGTTCGGTGGCAGTTCTATGCCAGCGGGTGAGGATATGTTGGTGGCAGCTTTCAGCCAGCGTGTGGGATATGTCGGTGGCAGTTTTCGGTGGCAGTTTTGAACCAGCGGGTGAGGATATGTCGGCGGCAGTTGCAAGCCAGCCGGTGAGGAAACTTCGGCGGCGGTTCTCAGCCAGCGGGCGAGGATATTTTAGTGGTAGTTTCAAGCCTGCGGGCGATAATATTCCAGAGGCAGTCTAAAGCCCGCGGGGGAGGAGGAGGAGAAAGGAGGAACCGGGAAGAGCTGTGCTCGGCGCGGGCATCCAGCCGCCACGCGATGCTTGGTAGGCCCAGCCGACGGCCACGCATCCAGCGCGGTGCTGCGCCCCCATATATGGTCGCCCCTCGGCGCGAGGCTGGCGGGGGGCTGGTGCTCAATGTGGAGCGCAACGCATTTTTTAATGTAATGAGTTGAGAAATTTGCACGTTCGAGGTTAACGAATTAAGGTCTGAATGGTTGAAGTTAGGTTAGAGTGATTGAAGATATTTCGTTATAAAAAAAACCATAGGAAACAAGAAACACTGCAAACTAACTTTCGCAACTCTAACATACATACCGCAAGAGCAACATAACTTCCACAGGTAAGATCTGACGATATCAGCGCGACTCTTCCCCGGGGGCCCTGGGGCCCACACGAAACTCATGAGAGCCGAGACACCCCACGCCCCAGCCCCAGTCCAGCCCCAGCCCCGGCTCCGCTTCCAGCCCCGGCCCTGGCCTCGGCCTCGGACGGTCCCGGCCTCAGTCCCCACCCCGCCCTGGCCCTGGCCCTGGTCCCGGCTGGCCCCGGCCCCCGCGCAGCCGGCCCCAGCCCCGGACCCACTCCCGGCCTCGGCCCAGGCCCTGGCCCTTGGCCCCGGCCCTGGCCGGCCCCGGCCAGGCCCTGGCCCTGGCCCCGCGGCCCAGCCCCGGCCCTGGCCGTGGCCCTGGCTCCGGGGCCTCTCCAGCCCCCTGGCCCAGGTCCCGGCCCCACCGCCCTCCAAATCTATAACTACACCGCCGTGGCCTCCCAGATGCCCAAGATGCCAAACCTAGCCTCAAAACAGCGAACGAAGCCTGGAAGTCGCCCCGGGAGGGCTCCAAGACGCCCCGAATGGTCCTGATAGGCAAGCAGCGTCGGCGTCAACATCGTCGACATCCTCGCCTAATCTCCTTCCTTTTCCTCCTCATGATCGCCACGCTCTACTCGCCCCTGCCCTTCCTTCGTGCCCCCCCGCGACCCTGCTCGCCTCATTCTCCTCCTATTCATTCTCCCCCTGTGCTCCTACTCCTCCTCATCCGCCTCTTCCTCCTGTCCCCCTCTTCATATTCCTCCCCATGCTCCGCGCCCTCCTCCCCAACTTCAGGGTCGGCGGCACCAGTCGTAAGGCCTTCACAATCGAGAACGGTGCGCCGCAAACGAAATCGCAATCGCAAGCCGACCCCCGCAGACAACAAAATGGCTCGAACCGGCTAGCCAGCCAGCCTAGATTTGCCCGAACGGCTACAGTGAACACCTGGCCCCCCCACCAGCGGCGGCTGCGGCAAGACGCCAGCAGTCCGTCAGCAGTAGCAGCGGCACCGAAGCTCCGGCAACGCCACCATCAAAACCAGCAACACCACCTGCATCAAAGCATCCGGGGCCCCGAAGTGCCCCCCGCGGATCCGCTGCAGGCCCAAAAGGGCAGCACAGCAAGAGCAGCAGTTTGTTTACAGCCAGTCGTGCGAAGCCCCGGAATAGGAACCCGAATCAATAGGAGTCGAGAACATCGGATCGGAACCGATACTGTAACCAACACTGGAATCTGAGACCGACATCGAAATCGGAAAACAGAAGGGGCTCGGACACAAAACGAGGTCGGGAGAGGAACATCGGAATCAGATCGGATCGCAAGCGGGCACTCTTCTTCCTCCTCCTCCTCCTCCTCCTCCTCCTCCTCTTCCGCCTCCTCCTCCTCATCCTTATCATCCTTCTCCTCCTCCTCCTCCCCCTCCTCCTCTTCCTCCTCTTCCTCCTTATCCTCATCCTCTTCATCCTCTTCTTCCTCCTCCTGTCTACTCCACCTCCTCCGTTTCATGCTCCTCCCCTTCCTCCACCTCCTTTTCCTCCTCCTCGTCCTCCTCGTTCTTTCTCTCATGATCCTCATCCTCCTTCTTATGATACAGTTCCTCCCTCCTCCTGCCTCGACCTACCCCGCTCCCCAGCTCCATTTTCAACATGGACTTCCCCCTTGTTCCTCATGCTCCCTCCTCTTCCTCCATCATCGTCCAGCCTACTCCTCCTCCAGATTCCTTCTCTCACTCCTTTTCTTCCGCCTCCCTCCTCGCTTTTCCCTCCCCTTCCCTCCTTCGCCGTCCATCGTTTCTCCTCCCTCCTCCTCCATCGCCTCCTCCCCCCCTATCGTTCCTCGCATCCCTCCTCCGCCCTCCTCCTCCTCCTCCTCCTCCTGCTCCTCCTTTTCCTCCCTCTCCTCCTCCTCCTCCTCCTCCTCCTCCTCGCCCATGCCTCCGTGCCCGATCTCATCCTTCGCATTCTCCTCCTCCTCCTCCATTTCCTCGTCTTTCTCCTCCTCCTCCTCCTCCTCCTCCTCCTCCTCCTCGTCCTCCTCCTCCTCGGGGGAGTGGGGTGGGGAGGCCCGCAGCCTGGTACACCACGAGCGGCGCGTCCACCGAGTGCCCAGCGTCGTTCCGGGCCCAGACGCGGATCCGGTAGTGAATCCCCAACTGCAGGCCTAGACGAGTGAGGCAGGACGAGGAATAGGAGAAGGAGGAGGAAGCAGGTGGGAAGGGGAGGGGGGGAGGAGGAGGAGGAGGACGAGGAGAAGGAGGAGGACGAGGAGCAGGACGAGGAGGAGGAGGAGGAGGAGGAGGGGGAGGAGGAGGAGGAGGAGGAGGAAGAGGAGGAGGAGGAAGAGGAGGAGGACGACGAGGAGGAGAAGGTAGGAGGAGGAGGAGGAGGAATCAGGAATGAGAACCAGAACGATTACGAAGCAACATGAAAAAGACCTTACCTCGAGCCTGCAGCCTTCGGTGGGGGTCCACGAGAGAACCACACTCAGATGACGTAGCACACGGTTGCTTCATCTTCCCCGTGAATTTAAACATGGGGTGTCTTTTTTTATATTAAACATGGGCAAGCGTGCGTCACATACGTTTGTGGGATACCCGTCACCTCGACCATAGTTTGCGCAATGCGTACATCAATACCAAAAATTCGCCTGTTTTGCTCAACGGGTATCCAGTCCCATGGTGAAAGTTGTGGCATACCCCTCCGCCAGAGACGATACCGACGCATGAATTCACAACGGTGCGCCACTTCATCCCTCGATAATGTCGCGTGGTTTGGACTGGGAACTGTTGGTTTTCATTCCACAAATTGGTTTTCAAACGTATCCAGCACCAGATATATGTCGCTTGTTTCGTCGTTCGCATCGATGAGCAAACAGATTGGTGTGTCAATGCTCGACATTCGACCGTCAATTGTGGCCGAGGCTTTCTTGATTGATTCACCTTCACTAGATACGCGACTCACCTCACAAGAAGGGGCACCGTCTCGACCCTTTTCACCACTGCTGGCATTATCTCGAGCGTTGGCATGTTACCTGCATGCTCTGCGATCTTTCCCTGAGTACAACCTTGGGAACTCCGGCAACATGCTCGACGCATTCAGATTTAGGCACATCAACCTACAAAGTTGCCCCTTGCATTGCTACGATAGGTTCCACTGGGACGGGGTGCTGAAATATTGATTGCCCCGCACTGCTGCGCGCGCACGTGCGGGACTCGATGTCACCAAGCCGGCGGATTATATCCAACTGATCATTCGGTATCGCACCAAACTTTCCAACGATCACTTCTGAGAACTTCCTGCTTTTCCCGTTGCGGGCCCAGTCTGTATTGCCATCGGCTTTCCTATAGAGCGCGCGTGTGCTGCTCGACGTTTCAGTCCATTACATTTTGGCCCATGCCATGGCGCAGATGCAACGAGCGAAGGGGGTGTTTCTGCCTGTTTGGAGCTCGAGCCTGACTCGAGTCTCACTCGAGCCTCACTTGAGCCGAGTGAGCGCCGATTGAGCCTGCATTCCGGAGCCTCGCTCGAGCCTGCCAAGAAGGCGCCTTGCATCCAATTCTACTCGGGCGGGCCACCGGGCCCCTGCCCACGCCGAACTCGAGCATCAACCACCGAGGGCTGCGGGGCCCGCGCTCTCGCCAGCGCCAGCCCGATGGGAGGCGCGCGCATGGAAGGGGGCGAGACTGCTGAGGCCCGTCGACGGGGGGCCTTCCGGGACCGACCACTGCCGGGCGGCCGCGGGCCCGTCAGAGCGCCCAGCCCAAGGCTCTTTCGCCTAGTCGGGGAGGGGGTCGAAGGCGCCAGAGGCGCCCTTCCTTTTCATGAGGCGGCGTCGTAACAACAAACTTGCAGCGCGATTAATTGGCGCGCCTGCAGTCGGGGCAGGCGGACAAGCCCCCGCCGAGCCTCGACCGCTTTCTCCAAAAAATTACCCGAATAACGCGCGCAATGCAAGCGAATGCTCACCGCGGCACGGCTCGCCCCCCTAGCCTCCTCGGTCGGGCAGCGGGGACGAGGTGGCCAGCGACGCGCTAGAGGGCCACCTCTGGCCCCCAGGCAAACGAAAGCGCCGCGGCTGCAGGGCCCGCCGAGGCCAGGCGGCGACGCGCCACCCTGCCCGGGTCCGGGGCGGGAGGCCTGTCTGAATTCTCCGTTCTCGGGGGCCGGCGGCGGCGGGGGCTGGGGAAGGACCGCCCGCGCCCGCAAGCAACTGGCCTCGGGCCCCTCTTCGATGAGCTGCCCCGGCTGATCCTCCAGCCCCAGGCTCGGCGAGCCCGCCAGCTGGCCACTTCGCCGGTCCGGGTCGCGCCCCTGGTCGTCGTGGATATCGGCGCGTCGCAGTGGGAACTCGCCCAGGTCGATGTTCCTGAGCGCTTCCACCCCCGCGCTGTCTCGGACCCGGTGGCAACCTAGCACCGCCTCGCGCAAGCCAGCAGAGTGCCCCGCAAGCACGGCGACGCAGAGGCGCCCAAATCAAGACGCGGATGTCATGATGTCAGGCGGACAGGATCGCGCCGAATGGGCGCCTGCCTTGGCCCGTTGATCAGCCATGCGGTCGCAGCGCGCTGGCCAAGATCCGCCTCGGCCCTACCAATTAGACTCCCTCGAGCTCGTCGCCGAGCCCTGCCCAGAGGCGCGATCGCTGCCCGCTGGGCCCAGCCGCCCCGAATACAACCATAGCGGAACCGTAGCCAAGCAGCCAACTTGCAGCTTGCATCATCCACCAGCTGTCCTGCCTCTTCGCGCTTCGACCGCGCAGCCCCCCCCGTCTCCGACGTAATATCTGGCGCCCATCCTTGCGAGGTAAGAGCGCGCGTTTTGGGCCGGGCCCATTGGGGCCCGACGCCGGTGCTTGCCCCGGACGTCCGACCAATAACAGGGCCAATCCACGACTGGCTTCCATAGCCCCCCCCCCCTCCGATTCCGAAAGCTGCGACCTTGACGGGGAAACCCTTGCAAGCCGAAGGGTCACCCGAACCCGAGCATGGCCAGTTTGCTCAGACATTATGGCGAGCGCCTTCGCGCTTCAAACACCGTTCCCGCCGCATCATGGACGAGGCACGGGCCCTCTCCAGCTATGCCCCAATCGATGCCCCAGAGGGCGCGGCCAAGCACCGCGCCGAGACCGGACCCTAAACAATCCACAGCGGGCGCACTGCCCGCATCACCGCCACCCCCTTGCGGGGGCAGGCGCGAGCAAACCCATCCAAGCAACGGTCAAGGCCAGACCAAGTCGGCGCAGGCGACGATGGTCGTCTAGGCGGCGATGACCAATGGGTCGCGACGCAAGCCCTTCCATTGCGAAGGGATGGCAAGACCCATCGCTGCTCCTGCAGGCAATCCGCCTCGGGCCACCACCGCTCCCACTCCAAACGGCGAGGGCGCCTAAGACGGCCGCGCGGCGCCTCCATTTTCGACTAACTCCGCGCGGTTTTTGCGGAGGGGGTCAAGGCTGGAAGAGGCGGGCGCGCTTGCGGCCCTGGATCCCCGCCGCGGCCCCCATGTGAGACTGGCGCCCGCCTGCGCGACCTCGCTGCGGCATCGCCTCCAAGAGCGCGGCGGCAGCGCGCAAAGTCCGCGAACTTCAAATGCCTGGTGAGCGCAGGGGCTTCATGCTGAGCGTCGCCGGGGATGCCAGCGCCTCGTCTTTCTACTTGCTGACTGGCAGGTTGACCTCCGCCACCCTCTCGTTGAAAACTCGGCTGGCAGATCCCAACCGTTGCGCCGCCCGCTCGAGAGCGCCGACCGCGCGACCAGATGCGTCATCCGCGACGTTCAGGACGCACGCTGCCGGGGCCGCCTGCGCCGCTGCACCCAGCGCGAAGAGCAGATGGAACTTCGCCTGCGCGGCGGCGCAGGGGCAGCCAGCCACCGCGGCGCCGCGAGCCACGACGGCGCCGCTGAGAATAGCGCCGGAGCGGGCCCTCGCCAGCGCCGGCATGTGCAGCAGAGCGTCTCGAGCAAGGCCTGGTCGCAATCCCAGGCGCCCGCCGCAATTCGCAGCCGCCCATGTCCGACGCGCTCGCCCTTCTCGGCCAAGTCCTCGTAGAACAAGACCGCCACCGCGTTGACGTCCCTGGCGCTCGCCGCGAACACGCCGCGCAGCCGAGCTGCCTCGGCGCAGCCCCTGCATCCAAGACCACGTTCTCGCCCGAGGACGAACGGGGCCAGCGGGCATCTGCCCCGCGCTCTTCTTCGGGAGAGCCGCGAACATGATGCCCCGCAGCTCGCCGCAGGCCGGGGTCGCCCCTCGCGCGCGGACCGCGCCCGCCGGCCGCCGGGGCATCTCGTCGCCAACCTCCGGCAGGAGTCCGCGCAGACAAATGCCCCGGCCAGGCCCCGCGCTATCGCCTGTTATGTTCGATGGCAATAGGCGGGGGCTTCCAGGCGGCCCGCCATCTCAGCGGACTTTTGCGGAACCTCTCGGCGGGGGCGGCGCCGGGGCAAGGGTCGGTCCTCTCGGGCTCGACTGAGCGCTGTTTGGCCAACCGACGCCGCGGGCTGCCCTACGCCCAGCTCGAGAATGGCTGCAGGCCTCGCGTGGGCCGTGAACCTTCGCGGCGACCTCGCGAGACACCGAGCCCGACCTCCTGCGAGCCTCCACGGTGAACTCCTCCCACCGCCTCTTGCTCTCCTGGATGAACGCCTCCCTCTCCTGCTCGAAGACGGCCTGCGTCGTGCTCGAGAGCTTGGGTCCCGCGGCTGCCTGACACGCGGAACGCCCCCCTGCGCTTCCCACGTGGCTGGGCTCAAGCACGGGGGCCCCTTCTGCCGTGGACCTCGGAAGGAAGCGCTTCGGCGTGGACCTGAGCCTCTGGCACGATATGCAAAGTTATGATGTCCTTTGCTCGCCCTTTGTGGCCCCTGGCCCTCTCGATGGGAAGGCCCTCAAACGGCCTCCTCCTCGATGGGGGGACCCTTGAAAGCGATGAGCGTGTCCTCCGCTAGCGCGAACCAATGCTTCGCCGCGCCCGCGCAGTCCACCGGGCTGCTGGCGGGCCACAGGCACGACTCCACTGGCTGGCCGCGCCTGCAGACGGCCTCGTCGTCGCGCTTCTTCTCCAAGGCGAAGCCTTGCGGGGCGCGTCGGGCCGGGGCCGCGGGCTTCCGCCAGCGCGCATCCAGGACCAAGATAACTGCGTCATGCGGCCTTTGGGGCGCGTCGAAGTGGGCTTCGACCAGCAGCGCCCACAAATGCAACTCCGTCGACAGGACAAACAAATCGAACGCATTGGCGTCGCAGAAGGCGGTGCCCGGCGAGGCCACGGAGGCCCTCCTGGGCGACGAAAAGTAACGGGTCGCACGCGACATGGCAAAGCGGCCCAACGCGTCAGCCAACGCGAGCCGCCAGCGCGGCACGCTGAGTTTGAAACGACTGCGCTCCCCTTGATGCCGAGGCCGTCCACCAAAAAATCCAAAACGGATGCTATGGCCGTGCTCTCGGCCAGCGAGAGTGGCCTTGCAATACCGCGGCAAGGAACACTGCGTCGGAAGTCCCGCTCGTCCGACTGACCTCGCTGCTGGCATGTCTCGCTGAAAAAGTTGCCAGCCAACGGGCCCCCTGGTAGGTCTGGGTCTGGACCCACTGCGATGGGGGCTTCGACCACCCGCTCGTTGGCGGCCCCATGCTTGACGCACCGATCTCGGGCCCCGAAGAATAAGCCAATGCCAAGCAGAACGCTGAAATGACACGTTGCTGAACCGTCGGTCGCGCTGTCCACGTGGGATGTCGACCACCCGCCCGTCGGCGGCCCGCGTAGGGCCTGGTGCGCAGCGTGCCAGCGTGGGGGGTTGGACCACCCGCCTGTCGGCAGCCCCATCTGCGACGTAGTGCCCTGGCGCCCCGAAAAGCGGGCCATTGCCAGGCATGCCACCGAGACTGCCATTGGATCATACCGATGGGCCATCCTCTGCAACGGGGCTGAGCCACCCGACGGTGGTTGCCGACTGCTCGGTGCAGAGACAGCCGCCGGACTTCCTCTGGCAGCGGGATCGGGCAGCGCGCCAGCCGTAGCGCCCGCGGCCCCCAGAACTGGCACTAGCTGGGCATGGGCGGGGAAAGGCTGCCCAACCATTGCCTGAACCCCTGCAGGTCGGCCAGACGCTGCATGAGCTCGCGTTCCCAGGTCTCAGCGCAATGCGCACTGCAAGTCTCCAAGGGCGTGCACGGTGCGGCGCCATGTGTCCTCGCCCCCTTTTCCAAGCTCTCGGCGCAAGAATCCTGCGCCAGGCGGAGTCGATCCAAGTCCGCACCTCTGCCAGTCGTCGGCGCTGTCGGTGTCCAAGGGTTTGGCAATCCATGTTCAGGACCACCTGGCGAGCCGTCGGACCACTCCTCGGTACTCATCGGTGGCCCTGTCGAAGTGCGCATCCTCTCCCCCTCTGGCGACGCGCGCATCAACATAGGGGCTGATCCCAGGGAGTGGAAATGATCTGCTGTCATACAATGTTCTGGCTTGCTCCAGTACGCTTTGGAAATGCTGAATCCTCGCCACCCAGTTCATGGAGCGGTCCAGGTCCTCCTGGTGGATCCTCCTGGCCCGGGCTCCTCTGCGCAAGGCCTTTCGAAGATGGATCTGGCGAGCTTGATCTGCTTTTGGATCGAGTCGTAGTGCTGCGGCGTAGCCCTCAGGTGCGTGAAAACAAACATACGAGGCACGTCGGTCTCCGGGATGAGGAGGAGGAGAACGAGGAGGAAGAGGAGGGACGAGAGGGGATGAAAACCATCACAAGGCTTTGGAAGGATTCGGCTTCGCACAGGGCGACTCGAAGCTTGACGAAGGGAACCTCCATAGCAAACCCACTGGGTTCTTCTTTGAGGCCTTGGAGCGCCTTCCCGAAATTAGTAGAGGCCCGACTACATTCGCAACAGCTGCATCGGAATTCGCACGAGCTCTTGAAGCTACTTGAGTGTACGTCCTGGACACTTACCACATGGACTGCAAGCTGGGACGAAAGAATCGATACGAAAGGTCGGGGGTGGAAGAGAAGGAGGAGGAGGAGGAGGAACGGAACGGAATGCCCGAAGGAAAAGCGCACAGCCCCAGATGCCTGTGCGTACAACAGGGTGTCTTGCCTCTGACGGCTTCTCTAATACGAACTCGATCGATGAGAGCGGCCGTCCGCTGCTCGTGGAAGGGGCACGCCCCAGAGGCCGCAGACGATCTACTGACAACCGTCCGCTTCGAGGATCACCCAAGGGGGTCTTCATCCCACCAGCCCTCCAGGGCGTAGGTGTTCTAGGGTGTTTCATCTTCGACCTCTGCAAGGAAAAAGCTTTGCGACAATGGACTCGCCAGGAAGACCTGATGCAGCTCCCCCAATTCTTTAATACGAACTCAATCGATGAGAGCGGCCGTCCGCTGCTCGTGAAAGGGGCACGCCCCAGACAGGCCGCAAACGATCTACTGACAGCCGTCCGGTCCAGGATCACCCGAGGCTGCGAGGGGGCAGACACCTCCGACCGATGCGGGGCTAGTCGTGTAAGCGAGATGGCACCATCCAGGAGCTACTCGACTTGACGGCTGGGCGGTTTCCAGTGGAAACAAATGAGCACCGCCTCACGACCTTTCTTGCTGGGGGGCATGCAGGGTCCAGCCAACTTGACTGCTCTGCCCTGGGACCAGCCCCCACACCTTGAACAGAACCGGTTCCGCGTCTCAGGGACGCGATCAGCCGCACTCGAGCCAATATTTCGAGCCACTCAAACCGCGACGCCAAGGTGCCATTTGGAGTCCATGAGGAACTTCTGGACGCAGGCTAGAATTTCCTGGCAACCGTCTAGCTCATGCACTCTCCTTCTTAACTCCAAGCTGCAGACACTTGGTCCACCGCCATCCTGCCTCGAGGCGGGGGGGGGAGGGAGGAGGAAGAGGAGGAGGAGGACGAGGAGGAGGAGGAGGAGGAAGAGGAGGAGGGAGAAGGAGGAGGAGGAGGAGGGAGAAGGAGGAGGAGGAGCACCAGGAGGAAGGAGAGAGGAGGGGCAATGAGAAGGAAGGAATGATTGAAGTAACGTGTCGTGTGGCTCTGGGGCGGCCTCCCCCTGGATCTCACCGTCTTTGAGAGCACGGTGGACGCGAGCGTCCATCGTGGTTGACGCCTCAGTTCAGGACGGTCATCGGAGAAAGCGAGGGCTTGAGGTGAGGGCTTCTCTGTAACGCCGCCAGCGGGGGGGGGGGGAGAAGCGACAGGCCTTCGGACGCTACGGGCGCGTGCGTGCCCCCCCCCCCCCCTAGCCCGCGCAAGAACAAAAAAAGCGGCAGAGGGGGGCAACGAGGCTCGAGGATGAAGAGGAGGAGGAGGAGGAGGAGGAGGAGGAGGAGGGGGAGGAGGAGGAGGATGAGCTGGAGAGGCGGCGGTGAGGAAGCTCGGCACGACCGCGCCTGAGAATCCGCCCGATCGGCCGTGGGAGGGCGATGTCCTGCCCCACAGGACTGCCAACACACGACCCCCAGCTGGAGGCCCGGGACAGGAGAAGAATACACCCTGCGAAATGCTTAAGAAATCAAGGGTTAAGAAATTCATAGTCTCAGAACTTGAATAAAAACCCAGAATGTCTATCGAAATCTTAGGATTTATAATACAACATTAAGAATCATCGAGACTCTGGCCGAAAACTACAGTTTTCTTAAGCATCGCCTAGAGTGTAAGCCTGCATTCGCGCTTCACGCCATGCACCGTGGTCCTTGAACTCTGGCAAGCAGGCGGAAGTCGCGGCGGACGGGCGGGAAGGTAAAGCAGAAACAATAGTAGCGATGACTCATCGCTGCCTTGTCCGACGTCGTCGCCATGATGATGCAATTCATGATCCTTCCCTCATGTTTCCTCTTCCTCTTCCACATTCTCGCCCTCCCCTGCGAACTCTTCCCCATCCTCCTCTGCTCTGTTTGCGGAGGCTTCTCTTTGGAAAGCTTCTTGGGGGCCTCGAGAAAATTGTACATAGCTTTGGGCAGCCTTCTGGAAGCCTCCTGGGCGCTTCCGGGGGCCTCTGGTGGTGGCTTCCTCGGGCAACCCTGCTTCCAATTGCGGTCTCCCTCAACGACCAGGTCACGCTTTGGAATGCTTCGGGGGGCGTCTTGGGGCCATCTTGGGCCGTCATTGGGCTCTCTTCGGGCAATCTTGGGGCCACGTTGGATCGTTTGGGGGGTCTCTTGGACTGCCAGGAAGCCCTTTCGGATAGATTTGGCATGATTGTCGGGCCTCTTGGGTGGTCTCGGACGCCTGAAGACCGAAGAACAGAGCATCCCCCAAATCATGCAAAAACCATTGGGAACTAAAGTTTCTGCATTTCGGAAGCTCCTTGGGAGCGCTCTTTGGGTCGTCTTCGAGCGTCTGGTGGATGTTTGGGGCCTCTTGGGGCCTCGGGGGGCCATTCGGCCGCCCTGCTGACCGATGGAGGGCCGCTGCCTGGGCCCAGCAGGGGCCCCCAGGAGCTCCCAAAAGCCCGGGGAACCCCAGGGGCGTCTCGCGAGGGCTGGGCGAGGCCTCGCCTTCCCTGGGTGGAGGAGGAGGGGGAGGAGGAGGTGGAGGAGGGGGAGGAGGAGGAGGGGGAGGAGAGGGGGGAGGAGGGGGAGGAGGGGGGAGGAGGGCCCAGGAGCTGCAGATGCGTCCAGGGGGCCCCCCGAGCCAGGGATCCAGGATCTCCGTTTGGGGTCAGGTCGAGCCTGTCCCCCTACAGGAGGATCTTGGGCGAAAAATTAAACATAGTAAACAAACTCCCAAATGGTCAAACATAATCAAAAAAATCGTCCCTAGACTATGTTTACTATTTTTGAATACTCCTCATGTAGAGGGACAAGTCCGGTTTAAGTTTAGGGGGGGGGGGGGGTCGCAGGGCCCAGATTGCAGAAAATTCGAATTGGGAAAATATTCATGGCATAGCAGACTTGAACCTGTTCCTCGACCTCGGCATGCGAGAGCCCGCTCCAGGTCCCCGGGCCCGTCGGAAGCAGTCTGGGATGAAGCACCGTCGAGAAGGATCTGGGGGGCGGTCCGGTCGGGACGTGGAGGAGGAGAGGGAGGCCAGGGAGGGAGGGAGGGAGGCACGAAGGGAGAGGAGGGCGGGAGGGAGTGAGGGAGGGAGGGGAGGGAGGGGAGGGAGGGGAGGAGAGTGAGGGAGGGAGGGATGAAAGAGGAGGCTCGTCCTCCAGGACTGTGAGACGGACGAGATAATAAGAACGGGAGAATAGGGGAGCAGGAGGCGGGAGCATCGGGAGGGGGAGAGACGGGGGGCAGGGCCAGGACTTAAGGGGGGGGGGGGGGAAGACCTGCACGGCGGGCGAGGCCCGGGTGGGCCAGACCACCGACTGCAGGGCGGCCCACGGGTCTCGTCCCCCAGCCCGCGAACGCTTGCCTGGCTGGGGGGGCCGAGGGCTCCAGGTTCAGATTGGACGCCCGAGTTATCCGCGGTAACTTGGGTCCGGGGTAACTCGGGTTTGGGTTCCCGAAAAAAAGAACCCGAGTTGACCCTGACCCGAGTTACCCCTGATGATTCGGGGCTCTGGACGCCCGAAATATCCGCGGTGACTCGGGTCCGGGGAAAGTCGGGTTCGGCATCCCGAAAAACCGACCCGAGATAGCCCTGACCCGAGAGTTACCTCTGATGATTCGGGGCTCTGATCAGACCCGCCAGAGCGGTCCAAGCCCGCAGCTCCCCTGACCTTCCAGAGAGCTATTTTTTAGCACTGGAGACCTAAAAACCTAAAAAGCGGGGCGAAACAGCCTAAAACCAAGACGTGGAATAGCTCTGGGATAGGTTTTTAGGTCGAGTGCTATCTTTTAGCCCTCCTGGAAGGTCAGGGTCGCAGCTCGAGGGGGGCAGGCCACGGCGGGGCAGGACTCGCGTCGGACGGGGCGGGCGCCGACGCCGCTCCTCGCGCGCGGGGGCCCGGGGGGGGGGCGCCTCCCGGGGAGGCCGGCTGCGGGGCCCGGGGCCCCCTGCAGGGGCAGGCACCGGCCGTCCTCGGGTGTCCCTGTTGGCCTACACCCTGCGAAATGCTTAAGAAATCATGGGTTAAGAAATTCATAGTCTCAGAACTTGAATAAAAACCCAAAAATTCTATCCACATCTTGGGATTTACATTGAAACATTAAGAATAATCGAGACTCTGGCCGAAAATTCAAGTTTTCTTAAGCATCGCCTAAGGTGTACCACGAGGGGCTCTGAGGAAGAGGGAACGTTCAAGAACAGAAGGAACAAAATGAACATCATTTATCCGACCCTCACCCCCAGCAGAGTGGGCGGGCCCCACTGGCTGGGAAAGCAGAAGGGCTCGGGATGGGGATGGGGATGGGGAAAGGGGAAAGGGGACGGATAAACGGTACTGGCACAAGCAGTGTTCTCAGAACTCGATACCGATCAATGGAAACTAGACTGTCTCGGCTGCGTGACTCGACCAGCAATGTTCTAAGAACATGCCGTACACGCCACAGAAGGCTCTTGGGATGTGGGCCTATGGGCAAGTCAGGAGGCTTCGCCAGTGCTTGACCCCTTTCGGTTGCAATCCATAGGAGCCTCCGACACAATGTTGCGGGCTCCTGCGAATCGACGCCTATCGACGCTAACTACGCGCTATCTCCCCGACGACCAGACGCCAGTCGACGCCAGTGCACCCTAAGGACGAAAGTTCGAGGGTACAGTCGACCATGATAGTAAGGATGGGGCACCTTTCCAAAGCTACCCTTGCATCCTTGCCCCTTCGGTGTTCGGCATCCCTCGGCATTCTGCTGCGCCCCGCACGGAAACCGTCAACATGGCGTTCCGAGGCCCCTGTATCCTTACCCGCGCACCCTCGCTATCCTGGGTCGAGGGCATACGACGCTCCCACGACTTGCTACCGAAGGCCCCCTCGTCGCCTCTCATTAGGGACCCCACAAAGGACGTACGCGCCCAGCTATTGTACATGAACACGGCCCCGTGACCCGCGAGACGTGCCGCGTGATACGCACAGTCGTGCAATGCGAACTCTCGAAAACTGCGTGGATTCATGTACTTTAGTAGTGGAAACAATTGGTCTTCAAAATGTTTGGTCTTTAGAAGCTCTGCGTGGCGACGCCCCCGTCGCCACGCGTGCCCTCTGCGTGCCTGCGGGGGCGCCGCCACGTAGAAGTACTGGAGACCGAGCATTTGGGGCGTCGCTACGCACGCCCTCTGCGTGGCTGCGACCATTTGTTAAAACCCTAAAACCAATTAAATTCACTAATAAAGTACGTGTACGTCCTTCTTTCGCTCCTGACTCGTCCCGTCGAGCGCCGACGTGCGCCGCGCCGGGGCCGCCGCGCGCGGCAACTCGCCGCCGTCGCGCCGTCGCCGCCACACGCGGCGGCGTGCGGCCGTCCCGCGCGGGCGGCGAGGCCCGTCTGGCCCCCCGAGGGGCTGCTGCGCCTGTCGGTTCGCAGTCAAAGGACCCCTCGCCCTTTGGGGGCGAGCCCTGTGAGAACGGTTTTTTGAAGGCAGATCTGCCTTCAAAAGAACGGTTTTTTGAAGGCAGATCTGCCTTCAATGTAAGAACGGTTTTTTGAAGGCAGATCTGCCTTCAAAAAACCGTTCTTACAGAGTCGGCCCCCAAGGGCTGTTGCGCCTGTCGGTTCGCAATCAAAGGACCCCTCGCCCGTTGGGGGCGAGCCCAGGTCATGAGAGGCCCAGGCCATGAGAGGCATGATGTACGTTTCGCGGATGCGCCGAACCAGACCACCCGGAGTGATTATGCAGCAGGAAGGGGGCCTGGGTCGGGCTGCGACTCCGTTGTGTTACCAGGGCTAAGGGGTTCTTCGATTCTCCGTGTCTCGTGCGCTTCCTGCCTACCCCGAAGTTCCAGAGGAACGGGACGCCGCCGATCGGGCTGGGCTCAATGGGGGGGGCAATGACTGGGTCGGGTGAGGACGCTTTTCGTGTACCTTCGGGGGCCCTGGGGAGCCCCTTAGAGCCCCCTTGAGAGGCCTCCCAAATGGGGTCCGAGCAGATAGGGTCGGAGGATCGCGCCACATCAACGGTGCATCGGTGATGCATCGGCGATGCCTCGGCGATGCATCGGCGACGTCGGCGATGCATCGGCGCTGCCGACGTGAAGCAGAGCGGGCTTCACATCAAGCCGCATCGCCGATGCATCGGCGATGCGGCGCGATCATTCGACCCCGTCTACCCCAATCCCATATGGGAGGCCTGGACCTTTCCTGCACCGGTCGATCCCCCCCCCATTTCCCAAGACCCACCATCATCGAGTCGGGACCCACAGAGCGGCCCGACATCGGCGGCCCACGGCCACAGGGGCACCTCCCCGACGCCCCTGGCGAACAGCGCCAGGGGAGGCGGCAGGACATGCTCGCGAGCTCCGCCTCTCCACGCGCCCTCTGACGGCCGAAGGGGGGCTCCACCGACGGGATCTTGGGCCAGCGGCCCATCGAGCACAGCCCTTCCCAATGCGGGGGCAACGCTGCCATGCCCGAGCGAGGCCCTCACGTGGCAGCTTGTCATGGGCTTCCGAAGTACCCGCTGGTGAGTACCAAGTTCGGTGCCGCTCGGCCTCCGGAGCCGCGTGTGGCTAGAAGCGGTCCTGACCCAAGGTGTCCTTAGCGTTCTCGCGCCGTGCTGCTGGAGCCCCCTGAGACTGGGTGCTCTGAGGGCCAGCTGAGCCTGCCCAGGGAATCCTGGGAACATTGGGCCAAGGACGCTTTGGCAACACTGAGAGGCCCATTCCGAACGCCACAACCATCAGAAAACGACCCGTCCGCGACGAACAACAGAAAGCAGTCCCTGGAATTAGGTCGAAAGCTCCAGGGGGGAGGGGCACGTCATGAACAAAAGAACACTGCCTCGGAGGTCTGGGAACAGTGGG
Source organism: Prorocentrum cordatum (assembly GCA_963575745.1). Taxonomy (NCBI): domain Eukaryota; class Dinophyceae; order Prorocentrales; family Prorocentraceae; genus Prorocentrum; species Prorocentrum cordatum. The sequence continues at coordinate 338,174 of CAUYUJ010012213.1, read as the reverse complement.
ACCGCTGTTTGAGTACAGGCCCTGCGGGAAGAGCTGGACAGACCTGAAGTAGGAAGGCGGCTCACACGGAGTGAACTCGGCCTGCCCCCCAACAAAGAAGACCATCATAGGCGCTCCAAATCTGCCCGGATCTGAGAGTCCGCAAAACTCCGAATCTCAAGGAATGGCCTGGGAATTTTCAGACCCCTGGCAAAACTGACTGACTACCTACCAGACCACCCCAACCCAACCCGAAGACCCGAATTTGACCCGAATTTCGGGTTGGGGGGGTACGGGTTCCATGTGTTTTTTCGACGTTCCCCGACCCCCCCCTACTGGAAATGGAGGGCAAATTGAGGCCTTCGGGTTGGGTTGGGGTGGTCTGGTAGGTGGTGACTGACGGGTCCGCGGCGCGGGATCCTGCTCTTGCAGGGCCGGACGGCAAGGGGGGCTCCGCCGAGCCCCGCCTGGACACGGGCCGCCCGCCTCCGGAGGCCCCAAGAGAGCCGGCAAGGCCCAAGAGAATCGAGACACGACGCAGTGGATTCGGGCCGCAATGCTCCCAATGACGCCCGCGATCGAGCATCACGCTTTGTCTTCTCTGGGGGTCAGCGGAATGGCGCAGGCCACATACGGCAGGTTGTGTCGTGCCGACACCAGCGTTGGATTCGGGCCGCAATGCTCCGAATGACGCCCGCGATCGAGCATTATTGGGCGCCCGAGTTCTCCGGGGTAGCTCGGGTCCGGGGTAACTCGGGTTCGGGTTCCCGAAAAACGAGCCCGAGTTGTCCCTGACCCGAGTTACCCCTGATGATTCGGGGCTCTGGGCGCCCGAGTTATCCGGGGCAACTCGGGTCCGGGGTAACTCGGGTTCGGGTTCCCGAAAAAAACGAGCCCGAGCTATCCCTGACCCGAGTTACCCCTGATGATTCGGGGCTCTGGACGCCCGAGTTATCCGGGGTAACTCGGGTCCGGGGTAACTCGGGTTCGGATTCCCGAAAAACGAACCCGAGTTATCCCTGACCCGAGTTACCCCTGATGATTCGGGGCTCTGACTCTTTGTCTTATCTGGGGGTCAGCGGGATGGCGCAGGCCACAGACCCAATGGGCAGAGCTGTCAGCGTCTCCCGGCGCCGGAGGTGCCAGTGGTACCCGCATCGAGGAAGGAGCTCGGCGGCGGAGCCGAAACCGGCTGCGGCGTGCAGCAGATGTCGCGTCCAAAGAGTTCCCAGTCACCCCCCCCTCCTTTGAGGGGCAACGGTAGGAGGGGACTGGCACGGGGGGGGGGGGGGGGCACATCGACCTGGACACATCGCCGATGGATCGGCGATAGGCCCCCGACAGTGAATCCGCACGCTCCTGGGAAGGCTCGGGCTATCGGGCCCCTATCGGCGATCCATGGACGACGGGGGGTCGATACATCCCCCCTATGTCGATCCCCCCCTTATCGTTGCCCCTGATCCTTTCTAGGTGGCGACATCCGAACCCTACCCCCACTGACCATCGATCGATTCTCCCGAACCGATGGGAGGTCGGGGTAGGGCTCGGACTTCGCCACGCGTTCGACGAATTCCAAACCCTAACCCCGCCGCCCATCGGGTTGCCTGACTCCTTGATCGGCGAGGAAACTGCCCCTCCTCCTCGCCCTCATCCTCGCCGCTCATCCTACTCCACCTTCCCCTCCCTCTTACCTTTCGCCCCCTCCCCTCCCCTCCCCCTTCCCCTCTGCTTCTACACATCCCTCATCCTCCTAGCCCCTCCCTCCCCTCCTCCCACACCCTCCACCTCCCTCCCTCACCTCCCTCCTCATCCGAGAAGGAGGAGAAGGAGGAGCAGGAGGAAAGCTGCCTGTCAGGCGAAAGGACGCCGTGTCCGTGGAGCCGGCCCTGGCGAAGCCGCCGCCCCCGTCCACGTCGACGTCGTACTCGAGCTGGGAACGGGCCGGTGGGGCGGCCCGAGCGCCATGGGGGCCCCGAGCGCCGCCGTCTCCCGAGGGCCGAGGGCCGACACCCTGCGAAATGCTTAAGAAATCATGGGTTAAGAAATTCATATAGTCTCAGAACTTGAGTCAAAACCCAGAATTTCGATCGAAATCTTGGGATTTGCATTGAAACATGAAGAATCATCGAGGCTCTGGCCGAAAACTTCCGTTTTCTTAAGCATCGCCTAGAGAGTGGAGGGCCTCTGCAGGACCCCGTGGGGCCGAAGGCGACGTGGGGGCCGAGGGCCTGTCGGACGCAGCAGGGCCGAGGGCCGAGGGCGCAGCGCCGAGGGTCGAGGGCTGGGCGTCGGGGCGCCCTCCCCCCCCCCGTCGTGCTCCCCTCCCCCCCCGCGCGAGGGGGGTCCGGCCCGCCCAGGGGCTCTCCCCAACGGGGGGGGGGGGCCGCGGGGGCGGGCCCGAGGGGGGAGGGCGGAGGCTTAACGGGCGAAGAACGGTATAAAATGAACTTTTTCGCTGTCGGGGGCGCCTGTCCCTGGGCGGCCGGAAAGTTTATACCCTTACGGTGGCACCATAGGGGTAGAAACTTTCCAGCCGCCCAGGGACAGGCGCTCCCGACAGCGAAAAAGTTCATTTTATACCGTTCTTCGCTCGCTGAGAGGCGGGAGGCACAACGGGCAGCGATGCGGAAGGCAGGAGGATAAAACGACGCGAAGATCGAGACAAAATCGGATCGGGACAACTCGAAATCTCTGTGAATCGGCGGGTTTGGAGGATGTGTTGGGCGCCGCGGCCGCTCCAGAGCGTTCCGGAACGCTCTGAGAGCGCTCCGGAACGCTCTGGAGCGATTTATCCCGATCCTAGCCCTGTCTTATAGGACCATGCCAGTGCTGTGCGTGCTCCTCGCAGGCGTGTGTCCGACGAGGCCGTACGAAACCGCACCCCTATGGCATACGTCGTAGCCCCAGAGGCGGGGCCCGGCTGCGCCCACCACCAAGCATCCCCAGAGCGCGCGCGTCGCCCCCTGTGGCCATGGGGGGGCGACGTGCACACAGCACCACCCTGAGGTCCGATGTAGCGACAAAGCTGCAACATCGCAGAAAACAAAAACACGAGTGGAGCCCGATAGGCATCTCTTGAATCACCTCTCGAGCCGGATGCATCTGCGAGGGCCCCCGGGCCCGAACGCAGGCGAACACATGCCCGGTTCGACAACAAATGCAGCGCCGGGATCTCAGGGTAGTAAGTTTGGGTGCTGAAAATTGAACAAGGAATGGCCGTCCCGGCATTCCTAGCCTAGTCCTACCACGAAATGTTCTCAGAACCCAAACATGTTCTAAGAACAAAAACAACGTTCTTCGAACATTGACCCGACGTGTTAAAACAAGACAGCCTCGACCAGAACTAGTCTAAGAACATTTCGATGCAAACCACGAAAGGCTCTTGGAACATTCTTTGGTAGGCCTACCGGCGAACCAGGACGCTTCGCCACTGCTCGAGACATGCGCCGCCAGCGTTGCCTGGCCCTGGCCCTGGCCCTGGCCCTGGCGTCCCTCGGCACAAGCGGCGGCTCCTCGGTTGAGATGGCGGGGACCCCGGGCCGCGGCCGGGGGGCGGAGCGCCCCGCGGCCCGGGCGCCCCCCAGCCTGCTCCGCACCCGCGCACCCGGCGCCCGGCCTTGGGGCCCCCGGGGGGGCCCTCGCAGGCCGTGCTGGCTCGAGGAGCGCGGCAGGCTGTGAGGCAGGGCTGGGTCTGGGGCCGACGGTCGTGCTTGCTGGCGGGGGGGCTAAGACGAGCGAGTGCCACCACCTGCAATATACACCCTGCGAAATGCTTAAGAAATCATGGGTTAAGAAATTCATAGTCTCAGAAATTGAATAAAACCCAGAACTTCTATCAAAATCTTGGGATTTACATTGAAACGTTAAGAATAATCGAGACTCTGGCCGAAAACTTAAGTTTTCTTAAGCATCGCCTAAGGTGTACGTCGCTGCTCGCAAAATGGCCTGGAGATCCGCCGGGGGGGGGGATGCACGGTACCCTACACATCGAGGGAGGCGCGCGTCTGTCGGGCGCCTGCGAGCAGGCACTGCTCTGCGAGCCATGGAGCGCGCTCGGCGAGATGTGCTTCTGCTGCGGGGCAGGTCGGGGCGGTCTGCGCGGTGGGCCACCTGCACGCCACCACCGCGGCCTGGCCTCAGGGCCATCCTGGGCTCTGCCACGCGGTGCCGACACCCCCCACCCCCGGCCGAGGCCAGGGTCCGGGGATTGCCAGGCAGTAGAAGGAGACAAAACTGCATGAACCTATGTTGTTCTCATCATGCTTGGGGGCCACATCCCAGAAATCATGTCGAGCATACAGAAAAATGTCGAAACATTGTCGAACGAGTATCGCCTCCAAGGGCCCGACACCTGAAAACCCTCCAGTTGCGGTACTTCCTTGGTGCTCGAAATTATTTCTGGCAGTCAGGGCTAAAAGAGGTTGGAACACCATGAGCACAAACATAAAACTTGTGGCGCTCCGCACGGAATTCTTGGATCCGCGCCAGACCCCCCTCCCTGGCGCGCGGAGCGCGCCTAGGGCCTAGGGAGGCGCCAGAGAGGCCGCCGGGGGGGGGCCTGGCGCGGACCGACGAAATCCGCGCGGAGCGCCAAAAGTTTAATGTTTGTGGCGTGCTTTCTTCTTCGAAATGCCCTCCGCGCCGAGGCCGGGGCCGGGGGATGGCCAGGCAGAGCAGGCGACTTCTGCGGACGGGGAGGGTGCGACAGGATGTCGGACGCTGGCGCGGGGGAGGGCGGTGTCAGGGGGGAGCATTTTTGGCTCCGACACCCTGCCACAGCGGAGGGTGCCCCCCCCGGGCTTCCCCTCCTCCCTCTCCTCCTCCCCTCCTCCTCCTCCTCCTCCTCCTCCTCCTCCTCCTCCTCCTCCTCCTCCTCCTCCTCCTCCTCCTGGGGAGGCGGGGGCGGGAGGGCTGCCGGGATCTGGGCGTCGCACCCTCTGCTTCCCTGGCATCCTCTCGCCTGCCCCTCGTCGGGCCTCGGGGCGCCCTCGCTGCTGGATCTGGCTCCGGAGGTGCCGCGGCGACGCCGGGGAGGAGGAGGAGGAGGAGGAGGAGGAGGAGGAGGAGGAGGAGGAGGAGGAGGAGGAGGGGGCCCAGGGTTCCGGCTGCGACTCGCAGCGAGGATGCCAACTCTTCGAGATGCCGATTCTCGCGAGGGGGGCGCCACCGTCTGTCGAGCCTCCTCGTCGATCTCCACCGGATGCTCACGGGGGGCGAGGCCAGCTATCACCGGCCCCGTGGTCCGAGCGCGGCGGTGGAGCCTGCCACCCAGGCACCGGAAGGGGGCCATGGAGGCAGGAGGCGCACTCTTCGAGCCTCCCCCGAGCGAGGCTTGGCCCGCCCGTGCGCCCGTTGTGGCGAGCGGGGGGGGGCCTTCCGTGTAGCCCAGACTCCTCCCCCTCCTCCTCCTCCTCCTCCGCCTCCTCCTCCTCCTCCTCCTCCTCCTCCTCCTCCTCCTCCTCCTCCTCCTCCTCCTCCTCCTCATCTGCCTCCTCCTCCTCGTTTAGTCGCCCTCTTCCAACTCCCCGGCCCACCGGGCCTCTGCGGGAAGGGCCCTCGGGCTTTCTCAGCTCGTCTGGGCCATCACACCCCTATCTGCGATCACTGGGCGATTGGGGGTCGATGCATCCCCCCCGATGCGTCTGTCCCACAATCGTTGCACCCCTGAAGCTGGCGCGACCCCAGGAGCCCTCCTCCTCCTCACTCCGTAGTGCTCCCCGGCGTCACCTGGCCCCATGGGAGCCCTCCTCTTCGCCCTCCTGCCTCCCCGCGGCCTCCCCTGGCCCCAGGAGCCCTTCCCCTCCTTCGGGGATCTTCTGACCCGGGTCAATCCAGACCCAGGTCAGCAAGGTCTTGCAGAATCCTGCAAAATCCTGCAGGATCCTGCACCCAAGCCCGGGTCAATGCGAAGGATCCTGCAAGATCCTGCAGGAGCCTGCACCCAAACCCGGGTCCATGGGAGCCTGGCCCTGCAGGATCCTGCCAGGCCTGGCGCTCTGGCTGACCCCCGTTTGCATTGACCCCCGCCTCGAGGCTCCCGACTCCTGCCTCCCCAGCGTCCCCCGGCCTCTGCCTCCTCGTAGACCCCGCCGGGCACCCTTCCCAGCCCATGGCCTCTCCGGGCGCGGCCTCCACGGGGAGCAGCACGCGTGGCAACTAGGCGGTCTCCCCGGGAACCTGGGCCGCGGCCTGCTCCCGCGAGCGACGAGGAGCAGTCTTCCGAGGGTGAACCGGGGGGCACCACGCCGTGAGGGCACCGGGAGACTTGCTGCCCTTTCACGGCAGTCGGCAGCCACGTGTGAGCCCTACTTCTTAGAGGCCTCCCGAATGTGGCCCGCACAGACGGGGTCGGCGGATCGGGCCGCATCGCCGATGCATGGGCGATGCGGCTTGGTGTGGAGCTCGACTTTCTCCATGCCGACGGCGCCAGTTCATCGCAGACGCTGCCGATGTATCGTACAGGTATGAGTGATACACTGGCGATGCGGCGCGATCCTCCAACCCATCTACTCAGACCCTATCTGGGAGGCCTGGACCCCTGCAGGCCAGGCTGCTGAACAACCACAGCCGGAGTGCAGCATGTCAACCATGCCTGCAGCCGCGTGAGCCGCAGCGTAGGAGTCCGATGCCGCAGCGTCGATGGGACCCGCAGGGGGCAGGGTTCGAAACTGGTTACAGAGGCAGCGCGATGCAGGCCCTGCTGTCCAGGGTTGCCTCTCGGAGCGTACAGCTGGGGATGCGTGAAACAAGAAGGGAAGAGGGAAGATGCAGAAGAATTGCAGGAGGAGGGCGAGTGGGCAGGGTGGCCGCAAAAGCTGGCAGCCGCGCCAAGCGTGCCGAAAAATAAGGCAGCGGCCCAGGTGATACGAGTCCGAAGACTCCCCCCTTGCTGAGGTGAAAAGGCGTGCGGCATGATTCACGGTCTCTCCTCCCCCTGTCCCCTCTCCTGGGGTCCAGAAACCGTCGAGGGGGGGGGGGCGAGGAGGGGTCCCTACGAGCTCACCTATGTACCTACAGGGCCCCCGAAGCTTCCGAGTCCACCCTACGCGGCAGCCAAGATACCCAAGATGCCTTGCACGATGGCTCCAAAGGGCTCCAACACACAGGAGAGGCCTCAAAAACACACAAGATGGCCTCAAGGCGGCCCCAACAAAAACCCAAAGGCGCGCCAAAAATTCCCGAGAGAATCCCCAAGAAGGCCGCGAGGCACATGATTAGTGTTTGGATAATTGTCGCGTTCTGTCTTGCTCGTGCTTCCTAAAATCCAGAACGGCCCGACGGGACCCCCAGACTGGCCGAAGAGCCCCCAAGAGGCCCCTGAGAGGGCCCAGAGGCGGTCCACGATGGCGCTAGGACGCCCCAAAGAGGCCTCCTGGACTACAACAAAAAACCTTGACGAGTGCCCCAAGAGGGGGCAGGGGGCCAAGGGAGGGAGCCCTCCCTCACATACGATGGCCCCTAAGACCCCTACTCACCCTAAAGACGTACCAAGAGGCCCCAAGAGGGCCCCCCAGTCCCACAACTTAAAAAGGCTCCAAGAGGCCGCCCCCTAGGCCTCCAAGAGGCCACGAAGGAGCCCACCAAACGAGGAAGCCGAATCAGCAACAACTAAACGCTGGCAGCGCGTCCAAAAAATGTTAAACACCACATACGATATCGGAAGCCGCACATACCCTCGTTGTGGGGTCGGCGGCGCGCCGGCATGGCGTACGCCTCTCGAGCAACGCCCCAAATTCTCAAGGGACATTGAGGGGCGCTTCGAGGACAAAAGGGCCATCCTGATGTTTTTAGGTCGAACTCTTCATGCGCGCCTTTTGGAACGCCCCCCTGGAGCCGCAAGACATTGAGCATGTCCAAATCCACCTAGCATACAAGCCAAGAACCTGCTACAGAGTGAAGGCTCTCAGATATCGCTCCAAGATCAAACATGCGCCTGGGCCTGATGTCAGACCAACCGTTCCTAGCCAATTGCCGGCATACCCCAAAAGACTCTCCCTCCAAAGTCAGCGCGCACAACACAAAAGCAGAAACCAGATGAAGTCTGAGCCTTCGCGTTCCCGCCCATGCCGTCGCTACCTGGCGCGTCCAAGAAGCATTCATTGACCCGAGTGGATAACTTCTGCCTCTGGCAGCACTGCCCTGACTTAGACGTTCCTTCCTTTTTCATCTGTTCCACCCGATGTAGCCAATCCAAAGCGGTAGACCACAACTGCCCAATTCATATGTGCCCGATTCTCGCACACGTCGCATTGCAACCGCCAATATGCCACATTCAGTCCAAACGCTTCAAGCTCATCAGACAAGGCGCTCGCCCCGTTAAAGTTTGTTGGCGCGACGGCATGATCCCATACTCGTCTTCTGCTGTGTGCTTCGACTTCCACAATAGTGACAGCAAATCTAGCTGAGACTCGGATCTGTGGATGTGGCAAGAGCAGAACACAGGAAACGTGTACCACTCTCCCTCCTCAGCCCTCCTCCTCCCTCTGGACCGTTATCTCAAATCTCCCTCTCGCCCATCTTCATCCCGCTTCACCATTGCTTACTTGATTCCCCGTGGTCCATCCTCCTTCACCTCCCTTTCCCCAAGCCCCACCCCCTCCGCCCCCCGCCTTACGTAATGCATACTCCTAAACAAACAAACCCGTCCGTTCGCATTACCAAGTATGACGATCAGACGGTCCAAACACTTCTCCTAAGCTTTCCGTGCAACTCATGACAGGAACCTTGGAAGTTCAACAGCCAGCAGAGATCAATATACATACATCTTATTATCATACGCACCTCTCCAAGGGAGTAGAGCTCAGAGGCGATTAATGCGTACGCGCTGCGTCGTTCGCGACTTTTCTGGCCGTTTCGCTAGGGACATCCTCGAAATTCTGCAATTCGGTGGCACCCCTCACACAGATCGTGACGTCAGGGTCCAAACACACACATGGGAATATATCATTTAAAAAACATAAAACCTTCAAAACAGCATGGTAATTTCAATAATTTCGACCCCGATTCTCAGAGAACCGCAGTTTCGCCTGAGACATCCTCCCCAAATCGAGCCCCGACGTACCCTCTGGTACCCCAGACCCCGCCTCGGAGCCTCCTGGGGGCCTCCTGGAACCTCCTGGGGCCTCCTGGGGCTTTCTGTACCTTCTGGTACCCCAGACCCCGCCTCTGAACCTCCTGGGGGTCTCCTGGAACCTCCTGGGGCCTCCTGAGGCCGCCTGCGGCCTGCGGCCTCCTGGGGCCTCAGAACTACATGTACACACAGAGACACACATCACACCCAACACATCACACGCTAGACAAACACAACACACAAAACACAGAGCACACATTATTCACACCCACACAACACTCACAATCCTGAGGCCTCCTGAAGCCTCTTCCAGTATCCAAGTCGGGCCTCTCGAGGCTTCCTGGGGGGCCCTGGTACACACATCGCAAGGTGTGGCAACCCCACTTGCGCTCGAGCGCGACCTGGCTACTGCAAATTCACTCCCAGCAGCTGTCCTCCTCTTCTCCTGCTTCCAACGCCCTTTCAGTTTTTTGTTGTATGAGCCCGGGCAAACACGCGCCACTTCTGTATATATATATATATGTACATATATAGATATACACATATATACATATATATATATATATATATATATATGAGCAGCTTTTCTCCACTGCTTGGAATGACCACGACATGGAGGGCCCAACCATCTTAGAGGCGTGGCTCTCACGTGGGGATCCCGACGGCTGCTGCTGGGCAGCACAGATGCACGGCGGCTCCGCTTCAACATCGGGCGCTCGCCCGACACGTCAGCGCCCTCAGGCTTGGCAGCGCCAAGACCTACTCCAGATTTCGTAATAAAAGGGAGGGGGTCTGGACCCTTCAAGACAAGCCATTTCAGACCTCCCCCGTGGGAGAACCCTCCAAAACATCGTCCCCAGACCCCCCCAGGCCCTCCAAGATAGCCTGGAAGAGACCACCCCCGAAATGAGACCCCCTCCCTTTATTACAAAATCTGGAGTGCACAGATGGAGGGTGGATCCCAATACAAAGGCGGCCGCTGGAGATCCCCCCGCACACCGTGATCGCAGCATTGCGCCATCCCCAGTAGCCACAGGGATGGAGAACGGCTTCAGCTCAAAACCAGGCACCCGTTCCAAAAAACGAACCTATGCCTGCCACTCTGCGCGATAAACAACATTAGCATTGTATGGACTTCTTCTGCCGAAAACCAAGCTCAACCGACAAAGTTTGAAGCAATAACCAGTCCCATCCCGCTTCACGCGTCGAGTGGTGGCTTCAGCACCACAGCGATCAACTACAAAAATACGAATCGCTGGCGTCCGCTTTGATCTAGACAGGGGTCCACCCGGAGCGGCTTGAACAACTGAGGTCCTGAGTGAACGGGGCCCCAGGACCTGGGACGGGGAGTGGCGGTCGTGACGAGGCCCGGACAGAAATCTGGACTTCACGCTACTCGGGACTCACCTGCACGCCGTTGCGGCCCACCGCTGTCAGGAAGGGCAGCGGAGGGGGGGGGGAATGCCTTGCAATGAACTGGCCGCCCGCGCGGATTTCTTGGGTCGGCGCCAGGAAACCCATCCCTGGCGCGCGGAGTGCGCCAGGGGCGGCGCCGGAGGCGCCGCAAGGGAGGCCCGGCGCCGATCCAAGAAATGCGGACCTCCGAAAACTTACACCTGCAGTGTTTTTGTTGGTCCTTCGAGTCCTGGATCTGGACGTCCACCTCGGGCGGGGCCTCGTGCGCCCGATGCGGCTCCCCACTTCGGACAGGGCCTCGTGCGTTCGTGCCTCCTGGCTGCTCTGGCCCCAGGGCAGCCCTAAAAGACGCCCAGAACGGCCCAAGCCGAGACGACGAGACGCTGCGGTGCGAGCGCAGCAGGGGAGGCGTAGCCGCCCCTCAGACGTGGGACGTTCCAGAAGGAGGCCCTGCTGAAGAGAAAACTTGACCGCCTGCTCGAATTCGGGGAAACCTCCGCCATACAAAAAGGACGGCCCAAGGGGGGCCCGACACGGCCCCAGCAGGGCCCCAAGAGAGCCCGACATCAGGAGGCCAACAAGCACGCACCGACACCGCTCGCCAGAAGACCGTGGAAGCAAAGCTTCTGTGGGAACCCCCCTCACGCGTCCCCACAGGAGCTCGGTTTCCTCGTTTTTTAGACGCGCGACATCGGCGCGTGCGCGTGGCCATCCTGTCGCCCCCAATGCAGCGCACCCCGCCGAGAAAACGACCGCGGAGGCATTCGACGCGACAATGTCCCGTGCCCCCTCGAGAACGTCTCCGGGCCAGCGAGGCCCCAGCGGCCCCGGGGAGGGTCCAGCGAGCGCCACAGCAGGCTTCCAAGAGAGGCCCCAATGGGCCCCATGGCCCGACTCCACGGCTTGGAGTTCGAGCCGATAGCTTCTCTAGTGCTCTTTTGGAGGCCGTTCGGAGCTTCCCACACGGCCCCCCGAGAGCCCGAGGAGGGGCACCGACAGAGCCCCCGCGTGAGCCTCTGGTTCAACTCCACGGCGTGGATTTTGAGGCGATAACTTTCGGTCCCCTCTAGTGAGCCTCTTGGGGCCTCCAAGACGACCGCAGAAAGCTCTTATCAAAACCCTTCCAAGGCCATGAGAAGGTCCCGAGAGGGTTCCGTGAATTACCCCCCCCTCCCCGATGATTTGTCCATTTCTGATGCTCTGCCTCGCACATGCACGACGCGCAGTTGTTGCTACCCCCACACACACATGCACGAGGGGGCAGGTGTTGCTACAAGTCTGCCTCGTGAGCTTTTCTGCAACAACCCACCCTCGCGCACGAGGGCTGCGCTCTCGCTTCAGCGCCCTCTCAGGCACAGGGGAATATTATTGTGGCAATCGCTCCCATGCACACACGGCAATCTTGCAAAAAAGCCCGTCATACACGAAGGAAGCGTTGTGGCTGTCATATCGCTCAATTTTCGGAGAGCTGTTGTTGCTACCCTCCTCATGCACGAGCGGCGGCTGTTGTTACAATATAGTGCGCCCGCCATGCACAAGGAGACGTCTTCACTACAATCCCGCTCAAGTGCAAATGGCAGTTTCGCTGCGATCGACCTCGTGACAAAAGGGTCGATTCACAACACGCAACCACATGTACGAGAGTACAGTGTTTGCTGTAACCCTTCACTTTTGAACGAGAGGCAACTGTTGCTGCAAGCCCCATGACTACAAAGAGACACGTTTTGCCACATTCCTCCCTCGTGCGCGGCGGACCGTTTGTTACAACCTCCCCACATCATGCACGGGAGACCGCTTTCGTTGGAGTTCTCCCTCGTGTACGAGGAACAGCTATTGCGACACTCCCCCCCCTCATGCGCGAGAGACCGTTTTGTTGCATCGCACCCCGTGCACCAGATACCCTTCTTGCTACAAGCCCCCGCTCACGCACGAGGGACAATTTTTGCTACAAGTCATCCTCTCACACACGAGGAACAGCGATTGCCACCGTGACCCCCACGCGCGAGGGACAGTCTTTGCCAACTCTCATCCCCTACCCGGATCACAAAGGCCCAAATCGGATGTTCGAGCGAAGCGTGTAAAGACATCGCGATGTCCCGGAGCCTCTTTGACCCCCCTTCGAGTTCTTCACGAGGCCCGGAGGAGCCTCCAGTGCAGAGGGCCTCGAGAGAGCCCTGGGAGTTTCCACTTCATGGGCGCCAGAAATGACAACTCGAAGGTGCCTCCTGGGGCCCTGTCAAGCTTTCTCGGGGCCCTCCTGAGGCTCTCCCGAAGTCCCGAGGAGGCCCTGGAAGGCCCCGAGAAGCACACAAAAGTTTCCAGAGGACCCAATGCCGCGGGAGGCGTCCCTATCCTGAAGGTCTTGCAAGCCTGCCGGGGCTGGGGGGTGGGCAACGGCTGGATCTGGCGTTGACGACGGCCGTTTCCACGTGGGTCGCCTGCGCAAAAAGGCATGCACGCCCCAACCGAATGAATGGTGCATACTGAAAACTGACATAACTCAGAGGGAAATTCGAGTACACACCGGATCTGGTATACACCGACGGCACAACTTGCTTGGCTGGACAAAACTGTGTTCGCATCGGCTCGCTGGCGCGCGCGCGCGCGCCCAATCGAACCAAGCCAAGGTTTACAACGCCAGGTGGCGCCACCTCCCCCAATCCTCGCCCCCGCGGTGGAAATCTGGTAATGCGCTTCCAAGGAGCGTGCCTGAGGGAGCCAGCGAACCATCTCTCGCTCCTGGAAGCAGCCAGCATGGCATGGCCTCCGAAGGCCGGCCCCCAGGAACGCCTCCACAGCGCCGGGGGAATTGTCACTTTCACAGGCGCTGGAAGTGACGATTCCAAGATCCTTCTGGAGGCCCTCTCGAGCCTTTTTCGGGGCCCTCCGGAAGCCATCCCGAAGAGCCCCTGGGAAGGCCCCAGAGAGAACGCGACCGGTTGTTACTGTGGCCCGCTGGTTGTTAGGATGGCCTGGTGGGTGTTAGTCTGGCCCGTCGCGAGGCCGGATGGGAGTTACTGTGGCCCGCGCTGGCCGTTCAATGACAAGTAATATGTAAAAGTATATCATGTGAGATCTGAGGAGATTTGCAAACCTTCAGGACATGCATTCCCGCGCAGGCAAGAGTGGCCACAGTAACTCCCACCTGAAACCAACGTACTAGACGTAGTAGTAGTAGTAGTAGTAGTAGTAGTAGTAGTAGTAGTAGTAGTAGTAGTAGTAGTAGTCGTAGTCGTAGTCGTAGTAGTAGTCGTAGTAGTCGTAATAGTAGTAGTAGTAGTAGTAGTAATAATAGTAGCAGTAGGAGTAGTAGTGGTGGTAGTAGTAGTAGTAGTAGGAGTAGTAGTAGTAGTAGTAGTAGTAGTAGTAGTGGTAGTAGTAGTAGTAGTAGTAGTAGTGAAAGTAGTAGAAGTAGTAGTAGTAGAAGTAGAACTAGAAAAGGAAGTATAAGTAAAAGTAGAAGTAGTAGTAGTAGTAGTAGTAGTAGTAGTAGTAGTAGTAGTGGTAGTAGTAGTAGTAGTATAGTAATAGTAGTAGTAGTAGTAGTAGTAGTAATAATAGTAGTAGTAGTAGTAGTAGTAGTAGTAGTAGTAGTAGTAGTTCGTAATAATAGTAATCCGCCGACCCTGTCGGCGTGTGTGAGGGGCTTCTCCGTTCGACTCGTCGTCTCCGTCGTCTCCGCTCTCCCCCTCCCAGGGCTCTCCTCCTCAAGCGCGCTACCCACAGCGAAATTAAACGACGCCCTAGTGGAGTCTAAGGGAAGCCCCTTCCCTTTGATCCCTTCCCCGCAGGGGGGGGGGTGAGAGGAAGGGGGGGGGGGTCCCGGGGCAGATACGACGCCCGCCGGGGCGCACTTTCCTCGAGCGGCCACGCACGGGATGCACTTCCTCCTCCTCCTGGTCCTCCTCCTCCTCCTCCTCCTCCTCTTCCTCCTCCTC
>CAUYUJ010012213.1:283771-321271 GCA_963575745.1 Prorocentrum cordatum | reverse complement strand
CATGGATCCCTGAGGTTCTAAACCTATAAGAATTAAAGGTGCGCCTTACAACTGCAAAAAAAAAAAAATACAGATATGGCGGCAACTGCAAAAAAATGCAGATATGATCATGTTGTCAATGATGGACACAACGCCAACATATATTAAATATATATGTTGCAACTGCAAAAAATACAGATATGATGACACATGCAAAAAACACATATATTATAACATGTATCTTGTATTAACATATATATATATATGGGATTAACATATATATCTTGGATTAACATATGTATCTTGTATTCACAGATATACCTTGATCATGTCCATGCATGTAACTACGAATGTCCGCGGCGCTAAGGCGGTAGGAATGTCCGCGGCGCTAAGACGGGAGCTACATTTTGAAAACTATCATTTTTCCAAACGTTCAGTTCAGTGAGTGTTGTAATCTGGGATGCCATCCGTCAGCCAGAAACTCGACGACTTTAATTCTGCAGAGAAGTGCAGTCCGCGGGTGCTCCCACGCTTGCGGGCACCGCGCAACATTAAAATAGTGAGGTCGCATAGCATAGCGTGGCGCGTGATCGGCATTCATCGGCGCTGCCGTCGCGCACTGGTTCCCATTCTAGGTCGTGAAGGTGCTAGAGCCCGCTGCGCGCGCGAAATATTAATCTCGCGCGCGCGCAGAGCACTCTAAACAGTTCGGAAGTAAACATTAAATTAATTAAATAGGGTGGGGGAGGGAGGGGAGTAGTATTCATCGGGTAGGTCGCAGTTCTGAGTTTAGAGTGGATCTGAACGTGAATGAGTCTGCGTGCTGACGTTGGCGGGTTTGAACGGGCCTGAGGGCGTCGAGTGCGCGCCTGGACGTGAGCGGGTCAGAGTGTGAGCGAGTCCGAGTGCGAGCGCATTCTGCGATGAGTTTCCGATGAGTTTCCGATGAGTTTTGATGAGTTTCGGGGCGGTGCGTAGTCGTCGCGATGCTATGCTATGCAATGCGGTGTAGGCTAGTGCCGAGCCCAGTGGAGCCCCCGTCCAGCGTCCTCCCGCATCCGTTCTGGCCCAAGCCTTTCGCGCGACCAGCAGCAGGTTCGCGCGCGACGAGAACCAGCAGCACCTCGCGCAGCACCAGCGCAACCACCAGCGCAGCACCAACGCAACCAGCAGCACCGCGCGCAGCACCAGCGCAATGGCGGCTTGGATTCTGCAGGAGGACCAGAAAATGATGAAGGTGCCAATCTTCACACACGAGTGGGGCAATCAGGGCAGCTGGTTCCCGCTCTACGTGAGAACGATGACGACGGGCTCGTACGCTGGCGAGTTCCCGATGGTCGAGGAGACCAAGAAGGAGGCTAAGCGCTCGCTCAGCTTCATTGACGAGGGCGGCAATATCGACATCTGGTTGGTGAAGATGCCCCGCCCAGGGGATGCCATGCCACATGTTCCCGAGCTGTGCCACAACTACCCGCTCAGCGACGACTGGATCATCAACGACAGGTCGGCGCTCGTGATGAACGTCACGCATCCACTTTCTTGCAATTTTGAACAGAACGAGCAGAGCAGCACGGGCGGGCCCACTGATGGCCAGCAGGCGACGGCGGACCAGCAGGCGACGGAGCCACCCACAGTGGGCAAGCCAGCGACGGAGGACGAGGGCTACAACCAAGGGCGGTGCCAGCAGCAGAGCAGCATCGAAATTTCGACGCCAGCGAGCGACGCCAGCATCAAGGACTGGGTGGCGTCGAAGGCCTTCAAGACGAATATGACGTTGGGCGAGATCGATGGCTTGAACGTCGACGACATCTACAAGATCGGCTACGCGGCGGGGCTCCAGGCGAAGCAGGCTCAGAAGGACCAGCGCTGCAGCCAGCAGGACCAGGACGCTGAGGCCAATACGCAGTCCCTGGACAGCGCGGCGTCGTGGCAGGACGCAGGCGAGCAGCGCCGCTAAGTGGCCGTAGACGGCGTGAACGCCAGCGCCTACAGCGCCTCCAGCGCCTACGCCAGCGCATACGCCAGCGCCGACATCAGCGCCTACACCAGCATCTTCAGCGCGAACGCCAGCGCCGACGCCAGCGCCTACGCCAGCGATGCGGTATTCGTGGGCGCCTGGCAGCGCTCGTTTTCGCCTCGGCTTGCCCGAGGCGCCTCGGCCCGCCCGATGCTTATAATCGTGTTCGGCTTCACAGCCACTGGGAAAACTTTCGCCCCGATTCAAATGGGTTGCGCTACGCGTTTCCGCCGACAACCCTATTGCGACGATGGTGGAGGTTTCGGTTGACGTCCGGTGAGTTTCCGATGAGTTTCCGATGAGTTTCGATGAGTTTCCGATGCTCGTGCCTGAGTGTGAGCGGGCCTGAACATGGGCGAGTCCCAATGTGAGTGGATATACATTCGAGCGGTCTGAACTGAGTGTGAGTGAGCCCGAGTGTGAGTAGGTCTGGACCTGGGCGGCCCCGAGCGCGCGTGAATCTGATTCTCGTCGCCGAGCCCATGGACCCAGGGGCGCATCGGAGTTGTTTTCAGCCCCGCGCCAGCTTTCGAGACGGTGGTCGCGCCCGAGCACGCGGGGGCGGCGCAAGGAAAGGGTCGCAGGTGGAGGGAGATGTGTTTGGACTTGTGCGGGGGTCGAATGCGGTGGCAACGGGAGCTCCCCTGCCCAGCATTCCAAACGCGTCTTCCTCCACCCGCGACCCGCTCCACGCGCCGTTTGCTCCTAGGGCGGGGCGCTATGGCTCGAGGCGGCGTCGCCTCCACCCAGCCCCTGATTCGGTGAGAAATCTGGCATCTCATGTTCGAGAGCTCGAACGAAGCCAAGTAATTCTGACTCTAATTCGGGCCCCCACTTCCTAATCAGCTCAGCGTGGAAATCATCGATTGCGTCCCAAACCAAACCGTCTATGCCTTCTCGGGCACGGTGCCATTCGATGTGTTCGGCCATGTGCTCACGTTCGGCATAGCCGTGCATTTGCATAGCAGTCCACCTGGCCCTCTCCTCGGGACTGAGCAAGATTGGAACCCCGTCGATGATGTCAAAATGAGCCGCGTCACCGTACACTGCGGTCCCTGGTAGCGGGTACGACGGGCGGCGCAGTAGAGCAGGGCGGGGGCGATATAGTGTTGTTGTCTCCAATGGGGTCACGTCGTCGTCGTCGCCATCGTGATCGCGATCGTGGTCGTCGTTATTAGTCATCAGTTTCCTGTTCGGTCAGCGGCCGCGAGCGAGTCACCTCGAAGCGATCGACCCAGAGCAGGTGCCACGCGTCACACGCCCATCTAAAGCTAATCTTAGCCCCTGGCTGGGGCTGCGGACTCTCCGACCTGGGGCTGCGTCGGGGGGGAGGTCTCCGAGCGTTCCCGCTTCATTGGGCCTGGGCTTGAAACAGCGATGGGGCGAGACAGATGGCGGGGCCGACAACGGGAACGATATGGAGGGCGAAGAGGAGGAGGAGGAGGAGGAGGAGAGGGAGGAGGAGGAGGAGGAGGAGGAGGAGGAGGAGGAGGAGGCGGACGAGGATGAGGGAGATGAGGAGGATGAGGCGAGGAAGAGGAAAGTGGCGAGGTCGAGGAGGAAGAGGAGGAGAGGGCGGGGGGGAGATGGGGAGGACCGAGAGCTGGATCCACGGCCCGCCCCAAGCTGGCCGAGCGGGGGGGGCGTGCGTCTCTTCTCACCCTCTCCCCCGCTCACCCTCCCGAACGCCCCCGCCCCTCCCCCGTCCCCCTCCCCCTTCCCCCATCCCCCTCCCCCTCGCATTCCTCATCCACCTCCTCCTGTTATCATCCTCCTCCTTCTCCTACAATTACTCAATATGAATGCTACTCTCCCATCTCGACCGTGCCGCGCCGATTTCCGTCGCTCTGGTAGGAGTTTCGAACGCTGTCGATCGCCCCGTCGCCGCTCCAACGTGTCGGACCATTGGCCGTCGACGGAGTCAGCGCGCAAGCGCGTATTGAATCTCGAGTTGGAGGAGAGCTTGCGTTCGGTGAGACGCACTCGGTCGTGCACGGATGGCACGCTGTCTGCAGCACGCGGCCGCATCGGCGACGGATCGCACAGCGTGCACTCTCGGGCGGCGCAAGCACTAGTCCGACTCCGAGTCATTGACCAACACTGCCTCGAACACTGGATGCGGCAACTCGGCGGCTGCCGCGACCACCGCCACGAGCTCCTTCGCGAAGCCGTCGTAGAAGAACGTCCACTCGTTGAGCTCGTAGGTGCCGTCGCTCCACTTGACGACGTCCCTCCCGCACGAACTGACCTCGTCGATGTGGGTCGAGTCTGGAAGGGGGCACTCGCACAGAAGCCTGGCCATCTTGTCCTCGGCGATGTTCGAGCTCACCAGCGTCCTCTTGTTCGTAGAGATCCTCTGCCAATTGCCCTGGTAGGTCGTGGTGATGGCGGCGCGGCCCAGACGCAGGGCGCCGTTGACCGCTGGGCACTCGAAGAACGACTGGCAGTCGAACGGCATCACGACCATGAAGAACACATCCCTCACGACGCACATGGCGATGAAGTGCGCGACTGCGAGCGCCAGGTCGTTCGCCTCCATGCCTTCGGCCGATATCTTGCCATTGGCGAGGTCGCCCCTCCCGTTGATGCGCAGCATGTCGCCTGCCCACTCACGGGGCGGAGGGGCAATCACGGGCGTCCCCTTCGGCTTGATGCTCAGCACTATCCGACACGCAAAGGCCATGCCAGCGAGGGTGCAGACGTCCTCCGACTCGCCCCTTCCGTACTTGTCGAACTCTGGGCAGTGGAGGCCAGCCCGTCTCATCCAGCGCGCGAGCCTGCCGCTTCCGCTGAACATCTCCGCTGCGTCCATATAGCGAGGGCACGACCAGAACTCCCGTGTCAGCGCCTCAGCCACCCTGATGATCTCTCCCTGCGATGCGCTGTCGGAGAGACCAGCTTGCACCGCCATCGCCTCGAACGAACATGGGACGCCAACCGCGGTGGGCGCGGCGCCAGGCCTCTTCATGGCAGCGGCTGGCCGCTTCATGGCCAATGGGTAAGGGCGGCCCAGGCGCGGCGCCAGCACTCGGCCAACGCTCTGCCTGCCGATGCACGCATGCTTGAGCCAGAACGTCACCACGGGCAACGCTGGCCCAGGCCACCTGGGAAGCTCGACGAATGGTAGGGCAAGCCATGTCCACGAGCCCGCCTGGGCTGGAGTGCCCGAGCGCCCGCCTCGAAACACATCGACGTCGCTGCGCCCATGCAGCGCGATTATTTGCGCCACCGATCCGAAACTCATCAAAACTCATCGGAAACTCATCGAAAACTCATCGGGAGAGGGCGGTTGGTTTTGAACATGGGGCTCTCGCTTTGGTGCCGCGCGCATTCTTCTTAAGCGTTTGCAACGGTTGCATGGGTGGGGGGCGGCTCCGTTTCAAAATGATGCTCTTGCTTGACGCTGTGCGACCACGCAATGCAAAGTGCACGGGGGACTGGGGGAGCACCATGCGGACAGCGCGTCGGTCCGAGGACCAACCGCTGTGCTGTAACGCAGCGGGGCGGCCCACCACGCGCTAGACGCCGCAAGCCGTCGCCCCCCTATGGTGATCGGGACTCCGACGAGAAATCACGCTCTCGCTTGTGGCTTCCTCACGCGCGCCCGCGTTCGTCGGGGTCTGGCGGTGTCGGCGCGCAAGCGCACCTCGAA
Organism: Prorocentrum cordatum; assembly: GCA_963575745.1. NCBI lineage: Eukaryota > Dinophyceae > Prorocentrales > Prorocentraceae > Prorocentrum > Prorocentrum cordatum. The sequence continues at coordinate 315,623 of CAUYUJ010012213.1, read as the reverse complement.
TCACCCCGAACGGAGGGAGAGGGGGGGGATGGTTTGTGAATCGTGGTCGCGTTTCCCGCCCTCCCTCCCCATGTCTTCACGAGAACCAATCGCACCGCCTATGCCACACCGGCGCCGAGCATGCCCCGCGCGATGGCGAGGGGCTGGCTACGCCCCGCCGCCGTAGAAAAAACGATGCTGACCAACCGCCATATTCCCCTGCAACGACACGCGTTCAAAGAGCCGTTTCTCCCAATTTGACCGATGCACGCTCGAGGCAGCCACTGCCGCTGGCAGATTCAACGATTCATCCAGAAACGTGGCGCACCGAAGCGGGTTGCCGTGCCTCAAGGAACGGCGCACGAGGTGTACAAAAAAATGGTTTTTGAACAAGTGGGGGACGTCTGCTTCTGCCATGTAATGGTTGTGCTGCTTGCACAGGTCCAGCAGCATGGACCCCGTCTCCCTATCGACGATGGTGGGTGATGCCTTCAGGAGTTGCATGAACGCCAGCAAATTTCTGCACGCCTCAGCGAGCGCAAACCCTTTCCCCATGCTGGCAGAAAACGTCTCGCACAAATGGAAAGCCCATGGGAGGATCGCGTTTGTTTCGGACCCCATTGTTTTTAGCCCTGGGAAGTCCCTCGTGCCGATCATACTCACTGATAGCTCATACACTCTGTAGTTTTGCGGCACATCCGTGTCGTCACACCAATCGTTCAGCATGCCCGAGAGCCTCTCCAGAGAGGCTGGGACAACGACGTCTTGATGAGGCCCTGGGATCCCGAAAACATTCACATCCAGAACTGCCCAGATCACTGCGGATATACAACGGCCATGAACTCCCAGGTACAGAATGTGGAGCACGTCTAACGCGAACGTGGGGGATGGTGACGTATACAGGGCGGGCGAAAACACTGGGTTGCGATTCAGCAGTGGGTCCATGCAAGCCTGACCGCGATAGGTCGCGCGCCAAAACCTCACGACCAGGGGCAACGAGGCAGCGGAGAAATCGCCGATATCGCACAATTGCTCGGATGGCGTCAATCGATCACCAACTTTGAGACCTAGTGACGGAACATCGTTTAGGAGCGCCCTCCCACGGGATCCAGATTTCCGCCGATCCCAGTAAAGCCTACCCTCAGTAAAAACCTTGTCGGAAACCGACGCGCCTGCGCGACCGCGGCGGGCAACCCCCGAGAACGCTGCCACCCGCCACCCCGTCGCAACCCTCTCCGCCACACGCGCTCCGTGGCGCGACCGCGCGCTCTCGGGGGCCACCTTGCGCGGCCGCGCTTGCGCGTCGGTGTCGCCTTAAGTCGATCGGCTTCGGTGTGAAGCACAACGACGTGTTCAAGCCGCTGACAGGAAACTTCGTAATCATCCAAATCTGACTTCTGGCCCCAGTGGTCACTGTCCAACTCAACAGGGCCATAGTCATGTCATGTAAATTCTCGAGCAGCGAATTGCACATAAAACACTGGGAAAACATGCTGCCCAAACCCCGCAAACCGAACGTGACAGCCTGCTCCATTAAGTCGCCTTTCGTCCAAACCACAACGCCTTTTCCTGAGAGGCATACCCGCCAAATCACCCCTGTGATCACCCGTGACAAACGGTGAGCCGTCGTGCATGGCCGAGGGGTATCGGCCGTCAATCAACGCCCGCATCGACCATGCTATCACGAGCATGACAGGGTAAAGGCTACACCACCCTCGGCACCCGCAACTGCAGAATTCAGATTTCCTTAAGAATGCGACCGAATGTCTCCGCGACTGCGGTACTAAATGCATAAAGAAACCCAGCAGCGAGTCGGCTTTTCCAATTCGCTCGCTCCTAGTGAATCAAATGCCATCGGCGTGCAGCGATAACAAAAGCGGAACATCTGGCCTGCACGCGCGAACGCCAGGGTGCCACCTGTATATTTGCTGCCACTCCTGAAAATCCGCATCATTTGTCAGGGGCCCAGGGTCCAGGGACCGAGTAGTTTCACACTCGTGTTGCAACGACTCATGCAATGGCAGCATGGGGATCCTCTTGGTTGTCCTACCAACACCTTTCTGATATATTGGAATGTCCAACCAGTAGTAATCGCTATCTTGCTTTCGGGGAATCGTTGAGTCCATTTTTCTCTGATACGTGCCGCCTGTGTTTTTCGGGTGCAGAGCGAGGTCACACACGCCGCCCTCGCAACCAGCTTCCTTAGCGAACCAGCTTATGATGCAAGCGTCCTTTGCTGTCATTGGCCTCGACCCTGCATGCATGGCAAGAATATAATTAAGCAAGTCATTGCCTGCTTGCTTGCGTTCAGCTGCTCTCAATTGCTCGGCCTGCCAGTCTTCACCCCACGATTCCCCAGCCATGGTGCTACGACACCTGGCGCGTGTATCCTGGGAACTGGGAGCCCGCCCTCGAGCCGAACCCTACGGGCCCCTGCACCCCGCCCCCTGGCGCTGCAACTACTAGCCGTCGGGCCCGCACCAGCGACCCCAAGACGCCCTGGAAACGGAAACGGGCGCTCCACGGACAGCTGCGCCTCGCCGAGGTGCCGCAGCGACCCCTCGGGCCCGTGCCAGATCCACCCGAAGCGCACCCGAAACCGAAACTGACCGCCCGAGGCGTCTCCGAACCGAAACGGGGGGTGCCCGACCGCGATCGGAGTGGCGCAACACAATTCTGAATATTTAAAACTCATCAAAACTCATCGGAAACTCATCGGAAACTCATCGCTACAATCCCTGTGAATTTATAGTGTTTGAGCGAAACTCATCAAAACTTATCGGAAACTCACCGGAAACTCACCGGTATTTCATCGGTGGTTTCGTCGCCTCCGATCGCGGTCGGGCCCGAATTGTTCGGTCCGATCGGGTTCGAGTTCAGAATTTTCGCATCCGATCCGAGATTTTCGCATCCGATCGAGCTTTTCCCTACACAGCGCTTGCTGTCTCACCGCAGCAGGCTGTTCAGTGTACCCCGAATCGCGGGCCCGCCGCCAGCTTCTGGTTTGCCGTCCCCTTCACCTCCACCTCCCCCCTTCCCTCCCCCCCGTACTTCCCCCCCCCCTTCCCCCAATGGGGACTCCCCCTCCCCCTCCCCCTCTCCCTCCTCCTCCTTCTCCCTCTCCTCCTTCTCCTCCTCCTCTCTCCCTCCTCTCCTCCTCCCCCTCCTCCTCTCCTCCTCCTCCTCCTCCTCCTCCTCCTCCTCCTCCTCCTCCTCCCTCCTCCTCCCCCTCCTCCTCCTCCTCCTCCTCCTCCTCCTCCTCCTCCTCCTCCTCCCCTCTCCTCCCAACTTCCCCCTCCTTAACTACGCGGCACTGGTCGGCGGGCGAATCGACCGCTCTGCAGCCGAACCCTCGTCAAGAGGCCTCGTCAAGAGGCCGTCGTCAAGGCTGCCTCCGACTACCTGCCGCCCTGTGCCTTCTTCACAACCAGAGCGTGCATCTGGTTCAAGGCGTCCACCTCTGCGTTGAGCTTATCCACCTTGGGCTTCAGGATCGACGTGATCTGGTCGATCTGCTTGTCGAAATCTGCCTCCCCGACGTATGTCCTCGCCGCGTCGAACTTCTGCGTCACCAGCTGCGCCGCGAACGCGTTGATGGTGCTCGTGTTCTCCAGCGCCTCGACTGCCCTGCGGAGATCCCCGCTCATCCTCTCGTCCGCCAAGGGCTCCCACGAGGCCACCGTGCCGATGTTGCGCAAGATCATCTTGCCAGACGTGAGCTCCTGTCCGTACAGGCTAATCAGCGTGCGAAAGTCGTCGAGCTTCTTCTTCGCGTCCTTCTTGGCCTGCTTCGGGTGGGGAGCGTCGTCGCCAGCTGGCTCAGGTGGCGGCGTCGCCGTGCCGCCGCGGTCGCCCCTCGTCCGCTTGGTGCTCCTTGCAGCGGCCTTGACCGCTGCCTTAGCCTTCGCCTCCGCCTCCTTTGCTTGCTTCTCCTCCGCCTCCTTTGCTTTCGTCGCCTCCGCCTCCTTCTGCTTGGCAACGGCGGCGGCTTTCTTCTCGTCCGCCGCCTGCTGCTTGGCCTCGCTCTCCTGCTGCGCGGCTGCGCCCGTCTGAGCCTGGCTCGGCTGGCCACCGCCCAGCGCGTCGTGCCCCCCCCCCCCCCTTCAGGAAGTCGAGCGCCAGGTCGTCCTGCACGCCCGTCTGCTCCTGGCACTGCGTCCACGCCGTCTCGAACTTGTTCTTGAAGCCCGACTTGCAGTAGAGGTACTCGGCGCGCTTGGTGAAGCTGTTCCACTGCACCCAGGGGTACCCCAGCTTCTGGCACGCCAAGACTGTGTTCAGTGCCGCCATCGCCCCCGTCTCTGTGATGCCGACCCCCGACTCCTTGCCTGCGATGACCTCGAACGGCTCGTGGGCCCCCCACTCCAGGTGGGCCTCCGTGTTGGTCTTCCTCTTAGACCTGTCGGCGGCGGCGGCGGCGGCGGCGGCGGCGGCGACGACGACGACGACGACGACTACGACGACCACCCATGGGTGGTCGTCGTAGTCGTCGTCATCGTTGTCGTCGTCGTCGTCGCTCCCAACCTGCGCTCTTGGTAGGCGTTCCACTGCTTGTCGACCCACTCGAGGATGCAGTTCTCCTTGCCGATGTGGCCCTGCGCATTCTTGTACTTCGCCTGCTCCTCTGCGCTGCCCTTCTTGAAGCGGTCGTACTTGCTGGCAATCGCCGCCCTCGACTTCGCGATCCTCGTCCTCCACGCCTCCTCGATCACCTGATCGGTCTGCTCGTCGTCGGGGCTTTCCTGCGCCCTGGTCGCGGGCGGCGCCCCGCAGCCCTTCGCCAACTCGTTGAGCCTCTTCGCCAGGAAGCCGAGCTGCAGCCCGCCTGAGCCCTCGGACGGGTTCTCAGGCAGCGAGATGCCTAGCGACGCCCCGCTCGGCCCAGCGGCGGTGTCGCCCAGCTGGCTGATGCCGAGGCCCTTGAGGTTCGCCTGCTCCAGCCCGATCGCCGCCCCGTCGATCTGCGTGATGCCCAGCGCGGCGGTGTCGGCCTGGGCCAGGCCGATGGCCCCGAGGTTCGCCTGCTGCAGGCCGATGCTCGCCACGCCGTCCAGCGCAGGTCCTGCCGACGATGCCGCTGCCGCCGACGATGATTCAGGCGGTGCATCAGCGCCCTCATCCGCACGCGGGGTGTCCTGCCGACGGCGAAAACCACCGTCGCCACGACTCCTCCCACGCACCCATGTCCGAACCCCCCACCCGAGTATCGGGCGGGAGGAAGGGGCGGTCTCAGCCCTCCACATCTCCTCCTCACCCCTCATTCCCTCCCCCTTCATCAACCTCCTAACCCTCACCTCCTTCCTCGCCACCTCACCCCCTCCCACGGCAGCTTTCGACTGCACCGTCCTTGCTGCGGGCCCAGCGCTCTGACCAGCTGTCCTGGCGGTCGGGCAAGTCCTCGACGTGCAGGCCGTCCTGTATCGGCGAGGGGGATGTCCCCCCCCCCCCCTCCATCAATACTACCAACACGACAGAAACACTCGAGAGTCGAGGATCGAGGATCGAGACCCGAGGTGTTTTTTACCCGAGGCGCGCGTCGATTTCAATTTCGAAGCGGACCCAGCCGCAGGCACGAGGAGGCCCCTCGAGGCCCGAAACGGCCGTCCAACTCGAGAGTCGATGATGGAGGATCGAGGCTCGAGTTGTTTCCCAGGAGGGCGCTTCGATTTGAATTGCGAGGCGGATCCAGCCGTAGGCGCGAGGGGGTCCAGGAGGCCCCGAAAGGCAACAACCGAAAAACAGAATCGAGGATCGAGGATGTCTCGGTGCCCCCCCCACCCCCACTGCCGCGCCTCGCTGGAGGCAAGTCTGAGGGCGCCCGCATCGTCCCGAGCGACCGCTGGAGGCCACTCGGACCGTCTTCGGCCGTTCCGATGGGGCGCTCTCGCCTCGGTGCGAAGCCTGCCGTCCGTATCTATTTCGGCTGCTAGATCCCCGGGCCCCACACGCGCCTGATATGGAGCCCTGGACCCCGCACGCGCTCAAATACCGCAGAGTGCTCAAGAGCCAGACGGGCGACGGGCCCAACGAAGGCGACGGCGACGGCCCCAACGAAGGCCACTGCCCACGGTCGGCATCACGGTCGGCATCAAGCTCGGTCGGCACTCGCAGGCTTGATTTGCGGAGTCTACCAGGGCGCCCCTGGGAGGCCAAGTGAAAGCTGCCCGATCAAGCTCGGACAGCCCTGCCAGTTCGTGACAGACGGCCAGAAGGGCGACGACGACACGCAGCAGGGCAAGCAGAAGGGCAAGGGCAACAGCGACGAGCAGAAGGGCAAGGACAAGCTCAGCATCTTGTCACAGAACGAGATTAGCCTCTTGAGCCGTCTCCCATCGTGGCTGCACGACAAGCGCTACACCGACGACATCACAGAAGCCGACGCGGTGGCGGCAGATCTGCTCACGTACAAGGGCAAGAACAAGAGCAAGGGCAAGAGCGGCGACAGCTCGACGGGCAAGGGCAAGAGCGGCGACAGCTTGACGGGCAAGGGCAAGAGCAAGAGCGGCGGCAGCTTCGACCCCGACACGAGCAGCCCGCGCTCGCAGGCTTCGGCGCTCCAGGAGCAAGACGAGAGCCCCGCGAGGCCGTTGAGGCGCTGGGCCAGTGGCGTGATGACGTCACCCACTTACACCACGATCCCACCGACGCCAGAGGACCCGCTCTTGTCGCCCCACACCCCAGAGGACCCGCTTGAGGCGACAGACCCCAACAACTCGCACGAGGTGCCAGGCCCGCAGGAGAACCCGCCCGCCGGGGGCAACCCGCACGAGGACTGAGGCCCGCAGGTGAACCCGCCCGCCGAGTGCAGCCCGAGGTGCCAGGCCTCCAGGAGAACCCGCCGTGGGCAACGCCCTAGGCATCCTTCCTCCTCTTCCTGCTATGCATGAGGGTCAGATGCGACACCCGATTCGGTGAGAGGACAATTAAGTAGCGCAATGGGAAGGGATGGGAGGGAGGGGTAGGATGTCAGATGTTGACGCGATAACAAGAATAACAATAAACAACGACGTGACGACGACGACAATGAAGTTTCCCATATCAGGCGGCGGGGTGGGGGGCTCGCCGACACACACACACACACACACACACATATATATATATATATATATATATATCGATAAACGCATCGGAGCCGAGGGGAAAACTCATCGAAACTCATCGGGAACTCATCGCGATTATCTCCGCTTCCACGCCGTGCCATGCGCAACGTGATCCTCGCGACCTCGGAAACTCGTCGCGGTTATCTCCACTGCCACGTCGCGCCACGCGCTGAGTTATCCTCGCGACCCCCGCAATCGCTGAGTCGAGGGAGTCGGATCGCCGCGGAGGGCGGGGGTCCGAGAGGCCAGGGCGGAGTGGGCTACATGTTTTCCGATCGTGGCTCTCTGAAGTCGGAGCCCGTCAGTCTACTCGGCACCGTCCGGCGAGCCATCCTCCGCCAACTGCTTGCGCGCGTCCCCCATGAGCGTGCCCGTCGGCCCCTTGATGGCCGTCTGCGGGGAGGTGCCCTGCGCGGACTTGGAAGCCTTGGCGCCCGTGATGCCCTTCTCGATGCCGATGCGCTGGATGGGGACCTTCGAAGTCGAGATCTTGCCTGGTGCGGCGCGCTTCTTGCCCTTGCCCTTCTGCTCGGGAGTGGACGGCGCGCCTCCTGCAGCAGCGTCTGCCTCCCCCTCTTCTGCCGTGTAGACCTCCCCGTCCGAAGCCGCCTCGGCGTTCTCGCCCATGTCGTTGCCCGACGCCGCCTCGGCGTCGGAGGCCGCCGCCTCCTCGTTGGCGGGCTTAGCGGCGGCGGGCCTCTTGCGAGCTGCAGCGCCCCGCTTGGGCGCCGCCGCCGCATCGGCCTCCTGCTTGGCCAACTTCTCGGCCTCCTTCTGGCAGATCGCTTCGACAGTCTTCTCGATCTCCTTGAGGAGGTCCATCTTCGCCGCCATCGCCTGCTGCTTCGTAGTTTTCGGGTCGCGGACGAACATATCTAAGATCCGCTCGGTCATCACCTTGACGCCATGCTCCTCGTTGTCGAAGTGCCTGGTGGTCGCCTGCGTCTGCTGCTCCTTGGCGCCGTCCTTGAGCCTGCGCATGATGAGGATGAGCTTGTGGTTCGGGCCCCGATCTCTCTTCAGCTCGACGTAGACCTTTGAGCCGTCAGGTAAGTATTTAGAAGAAAGCCCACTCTTGGCGCTCTTCGGCTTCTCCTTCTGCTGATGCAGCGCCTCTGGGTAGCGCCACTCCTTCCCATCGGCCCACGTGGCAACCATGAATCCGCCCTGGTCGGATGACCGCGAGCTGTCGCAAAGCTCCACCCGCCGCGTGCTCGGTTGGATGCGCACTGCCGAGTTCTTGTTCTCGTCGAATTTGTAGACGTACTGCACCTCGGAACCTGCGCTGTCACCTGCAGGCTTGGCCGCGGCGGGCCTCTTCTTCGCGGCCCCCGTGCCCTCGGGCTCGTCCTCGCCCCCTGCCGCTGAACCTCCTCGCATTGACGGCCTTCGCCTGACGGGCGCGCTGTCCTCCTCGTCCGCGTCGTCCTCCTCCTCGTCCTGATCCTCGTTCAGGTTGATGCCGTCGGTGTAGCCCTGCTCCGCGATGACGGCCTTGTACCACTGAGGGGGGCCGAGCTTGCGGCGGTAGAAGGACCCCACGTGCATGCACAGCGTGCGCACCCTAGCCGTCATGTCCCTCACGTAGCGCTTCTTGGAATCGCCCTCGAACAAACTCCAGGGCGGCTTTCCTGTCTTCGCCTTCTCGGTGACCAAGAACTCGATCGCGCTCTCGCACGCGACCTTGCCGACGCTCAAGTTCGGCGCTGCCTGCTGCCTGATCGACTGCGCGACGAGCACCGCGGCGTCGGCACTTAAGGGCGCCTGGTCGCTGGACACAGGGAAGGAGGAGTGGTCGCTCTTGTACACCACGAAATCTGGTTTCGTCATGACAGGGCGCAGCACCGTGGTCAGCAACTCCACGTCCGCGCACACGGCGCGGGTCGACTCGGACCCGTCGCTGGCGCCATCATCAGCCATACGGTAGAGCCGAGCGTCGGATAGGGCCGAGCGTCGGGCATGGCATCTGGCAGCTGGTGCCCACTGAACTTGTGGAGCCAAAACGTTTACGGACACATAGATCGGGGCGCTGCGGATTCAAAACTCACCGAAACTCCCTCCAGGAATGCATCCAGGGCCCCGTCCAGGGCCCCATCGGGGCTCATCGGGAGCTCATCGGGAACTCATCGGATCGATCTTCGGAAACTCATCGAAACTCATCGGAAACTCATCGGAAACTCATCGAAACCCATCGGGAACTCATCGGAAACTCATCGGGAACTCTTCGGAAACTCTTCGGAAACTCATCGAAACTCATCGTAAACTAATCGGAAACTCATCGAAACCCATCGGGAACTCATCGTGAACTCTTCGGAAACTCATCGAAACCTCATCGGAAACTCGTCGGAGACTCATCGGGTCCCAATCGGAAGATAGTCGACGACGGGGGGGGTCGGCGAGCCCCCCACCCCTGAGCCCCCCCTCCGCGCGGGGCGGCGGCGGTCCACGACACCAGCCAACGCCTGCTCGAGCGTCTCGTTCGCGGGCACCAGCGCCGCGTCGTCGTCGGCAGCCTGACGACGACGACGACGACGACGACGACGACGACGGCGACGACGGCGACGACGGCGGCGGCGGCGGCGGCGGCGGCGACGACGACGACGACGACTACGACGACCACCCATGGGTGGTCGTCGTAGTCGTCGTCATCGTTGTCGCCATCGGTGCCGGAACGACGGGGGAGGACGCCGCGCGACGACGACGACGACGACGACGACGACGACGACGACGACGACGAGTAGAGATGGCCTCCGTGGCCGTCTCCTGCGCCGTCTCTGGCGGCGGCGAGGCCGTCTCCTGCGCCGTCTCTGGCTGCGGCGTGGGCGCAGCCGAGCTGGCCGCGCTCTCCACCGCCGACGCCGCCGCCGTCGTCGGGGGCGTCGGCGGCTCCGCCGACTTCCCCGCACGCGGGGTCGCGGGCGGCGTGGCAACCTCGAAGGGCGCCATCGCGCGCGCCCCGCGGAAGCGCGCCAACTGGGCGCGCGGAGGAAGGTTGACCTTCCTAGTGGCCTCGAAATAGCCCAACATGCTCGATCGAGCCAGAACGCCGATCGCGATCGATCGAGCCAGAACGCCGACGACGACGACGACGCCTCGCGAGGCGCCGTCGTCGTCGTCGTCGTCGTCGGACGATGGTTTCCGACACCGCGTGGGGCGTTCGTCCCCGAACATCAAGATTTCGCGCCGCGGCCCCGCGCCCGCGAGCACTGGGGCCCGAGATGGGCCCCCGTAGCGCGTTCAACCTTGATCGCGCGAGGCGCCTCCGCGCCGTCCGCCCCCGTCCTCCTCCTCCTCCGCCATTTCCTCCTCACCCGTCCTCCTCCTCAGTAGGGTTCGGGGCATCTGGGGCAGTGAACAACTACACGGATGGAGGGCGGGTACTTTCAAAATGACGCTCTCGCCCCGCGCACTGTTTCACTTACTTTTTCATGTTAAGCGCGGCGCCCGTTTATTTAACGAGCCGCGTCCCTAATTGTCTTAACCCGCGCCGCCTACGGGCAGCGGTGTACCCGACGGCCTCGTGGCAATGTTCAACGCGTACCACGTGATCGGGCATTATTTGATACGTACGCAGTGCAAACGCATCGGAAACCATCGGAAACTCATTGGTAGTGCATCGGAAACTCATCGGATTCGATGGGCAGGCTTAAGGGTGGTTTCACCTGCGGCCCACTAGGCTGCTTCAAGACGGCTCAAGATGGCCCAGATACGGCTCAATACTGTTATTTTTAAAAAAGATATTTGTCATAACTGCTATTTTTGCAGTTTTGACTGTTAACTGCTATGTTTTACAGATATTTGCCATAACTGCTATGTTTTGCAGATATGGGTTATAACTGCTATTGTTTGCAGATATGGCTTAGGACTCTTATGAATTTACATATATGCTCAACATGATATAAAAATGCGCATAACTGCTATTTTTTGCATATATGATTCACAACCGGTATTTTTTGCAGATATTTTCTGCAACTGCTATTTTTACCGGTATCGAACCTCAGGGCATCCTCACAAAACCGGCCCCGGGGGAGGTGCCCAGAGGAGCCCAGAGCGGCCTCCGGCACCGTTTCTGGACAGATCCGCCGACGAATCCCAAACCGGCGCCCTCGCGTGAGACATCCTCACAAAACCGGCCCCGGGGGAGGCGCCCAGAGGATCCCAGAGCGGCCTCCGGCACCGTTTCCGGACAGATCCGGTAGGACGATGATGATGATGAGGAGGAGGAGGACGAGGAGGACGAGGAGGAGGAGGAGATTTCTCGGGGCGCGCGATTTTCGCTGACTTCTCGCCGCTGGGTCGCCCCCTCGCGAGCCTCGCCCAGAAGCGCGCGCCTTGTCTACTCTCGGTCGTTTCCCTCTCGCCCAGAAGCGCGCGCCCCTTCCTCTATATATACAGAAACTCCCGATCAACCGCAGAGCGGCGGAAGTTAGTAGTAGCAATAGAAAGCTGTAGTAGCAATAGCTGCAGCTGTAGTCGCAGTAGTAGTAGTAGTAGTAGTAGCAGCAGCAGTAGTAGTAGTAGTAGTAGTAGTAGTAGTAATAGTAGTGGTGGCAGTGGTAAGGGTAGTAGTAGTAGTAGTAGTAGTAGTAGTAGTAGTAGTAGTAGTAGTAGTAGTGGTGGTTGTAGTAGTAGTAGTAGTAGTAGTAGTAGTCGACGTAGTAGTAGTAGTAGTAGTAGTAGTAGTAGTAGTAGTAGTAGTAGTAGTAGTAGTAGTGGTAGTCGTAGTAGTGGTAGTAGTAGTAGTGGTAGTAGCAGCAATAGCAGTAGCAGTAGTAGTCGTAGTAGTAGTAGTAGTAGTAGTAGTCGTAGTAGTAGCAGTAGCAGTAGTAGTAGTAGTAGTAGTAGTAGTAGTAGTAATCGTCGTAGTAGTAGTAGTAATAGTAGTAGTAGTAGAAATGGCTTACAGTAGCAGTAGCAACAACAGTCCGAATTAGTAGCCGTCGTAGTAGTAGTTGTTGGTGCAATGGAAGTTGTAGTCGCCATAATAGTAGTAGTCGTAGTAGTACGAATAGCAGTACTAATCAAAGTAATAGTAGTAAGAGTATTAATATCAATCGTATTAGTGGTGACAAAGTAGGACATAGTAGTCGTGATGGTAGTAATAGCAGCAGTAGTAGTAATAGTTGCAGTAGTAGTAGTAGATGTGATAGTAGTAGTAGTAGTAGTAGTAGTAGTAGTACTGGTAGTAGTAGTAGTAGTAGTATTATTAGTAGTAGTAGTAGTAGAAGTAGTGGTGGTAGTTGTAGCGGTAGTAGTAGTAGTAGTAGTAGTAGCAGTGATAGTAGTAGTAGTAATAGTAGTAGTAGTAGTAGTAGTAATGAGAAAAGCAGCAGCAGTGGCTGAACCAGCAGTAGAAGCCGTCGTCGTAGTCGAAGTAGTAGTCGTAGTATTAGTAGTATTAGTAGTAGTAGTAGTAGTAGTTGTAGTAGTTGTAGTAGTAGTAGTAGTAGTAGTAGTCGTCGTCTCTGGTATTAGTAGTAGTAGTAGTAGTCGTCGTCGTCGTCGTCGTAGCAGTAGTAGTAGTAGTAGTAGTAGTAGTAGCAGTGGTAGCCGTGGTAGTGGTAGCAGTAGTAGTAGTCGTAGTCGTCGCCGTAGTAGTAGTAGTAGCAGTAGTAGTAGTAGTAGTAGTAGTGGTAGTAGTAGTGGTAGTAGAAGTAGAAGGTAGTAGTGTAGTAGTAGTAGTAGTAGTAGTAGTAGGAATAGTAGTAGTAGTAGTAGTAGTAGTAGTAGTAGTCGTAGCAGCAGCAGCAGCAGCAGCAGCAGTAGTAGTAGTAGTAGTAGTAGGAGTAGTAGTAATAATAATAGTAGTAGTAGTAGTGGTAGTAGTAGTAGTAGTAGCAGTAGTCGTGAAAATAATAGCCGTAGCAGTCGCAGTAGTAATAGTAGTAGTAGTAGTAGTAGCAGTAGCAGTAGCAGTAGCAGTAGCAGTAGTAGTAGTAGTAGTAGTAGTAGTAGTAGGGGTAGTAGTAGTAGTAGTAGTAGTAGTAGTAGTAGTAGTAGTAGTAGTAGTTGTAGTAGTAGTAGTAGTAGCAGCAATAGTAGCCAGTACTTGCAGTAGTACTAGTACTAGTAGTAGCCGTCGTCGTCGCAGTAGCAGTAGTAGTAGGGAGGGAAATAAGGGGAAGGAGGGAGGGAAAATGAGGAAATGAGGGAAAGAGGGAGGACGAGGAGTGCCGCGGAATGGGGAGAAGGAGGGAGGCGATGGAGCGGGGAGGACTCCGGAGGAGCGCCGAGGAGTGCAATGGCATGGGGAGGGACGGAGAGAGGAGAGAGGAGGGAGGAGGGCGGAGGAAAGAGGGAGAGCGAGGGAGGAATGATGAGGAGGCAGGAGGAAGAGAGCCATGGAATGGGGAGGCGGAGCGAGTAGTGCGATGGAGTGGGGAGGACTCCAGAGGAGTGGCGAGGAACGCCGAAAAGCAAGATGGAGGGAGTTTCGAGGAGTGGGGAGGGATGCCGAGGAGTGCGGTGAAGTGCGGAAAGGTACAGAGGAGTGGGGAGGAGTGCGGAGAGGGGGTAGGAATGGAGTGAAGTGCGGAGCAGTGCCGAGGAGTGCGATGGAGTGCGGAGTAATGGGAGGCTCTGGAAGGCTCCTTGGAGGCCTCTGGAGGGTTCCTTGGAGGGTTCCTTGGAGACCCTGGAGGCCTCGAGAGCCCAAGAGGCTCTTCGGCTGCTCCAAAAGGCTCTTCGGAGAGCCCAACAGGCTCTTTGGCGGCTCCAAGAGGCACTTCGGCGGCCCCCGGAGGCTCTTCCGAGAGGCTCTTCAGTGAAGGGGGGGGAGGAGGTTCTTTGGAGACTCCCCCCCTCCTTCACCGTACTCGTTGATTTATACCCTCCAGAGGAACCCTGGCCATACTAACACCCACCGGGCCGCACTAACAACCAACGGGCCACAATAACACCTATCTCCAAAGAGCACCCAAAAGGCTTCAAGGAGGCTTCAAGACGGCCTCGAAATGCCTCGAGATGGCCCCGCCCGGAAGCTCGCAGCAATGCGTTTCGAAAGGCTTCCTGGAACTGGAAATCTAAGAGGGACTTTCTCAGGCTTCTCTCGGGCCTTCTTGGAGCTCTCCCGAGGCCCTCCGAGAGGTCCCGACGAAGCATCGGGAGGCATACAAGAAACTTCAAGAAGGCCCCAAAAGGGCCCCAAAAAGACCGCAAGAAAGCCCCTCCTAGAGGCTCCCGGCACTCCGTTTCGGAAGGTTTCCTGGGAGCATCTGGGAGGGGGCCTCTTGGGGTTCTCTCGAACGTGTTCGGAACTGTCAAGAAGCTATCCAAGGGACCTGTGGCAGCCCTCGCAGGCCCCCCACGAAGAAGCCCTGGAGGGCTTCAACAGAGGGCTGGTGGTCGAGAACCAAACCAAAAAGATGAGTCAGCTCACCAGTGGGCGCGAGGAGGAGGAGGAGGAGGAACTCGAGCGCCCAGGCAGTTCTTTGGCAACAGTGACGTGGAGACGGGGGGCGAAGGTATATCTTCCCGAGGCGTGCAGCCCATCTCCGAGAGCGGAGAGCGGAGATATGATTGCCCCCCTTGGATCAGCGGGCTTGGGAGGGGGGGATTTGTTGAGTATCGTTTATCCGATCCCCATCCCCAGCGGCGTGGCCTGGGCCCCACTGGCCGATTTGCCCCCCTAGATGGGGATAGAGGCCGTTCCCTTCGGGTTTCGAGGGTTGTATCCCCAACTGGGAGGGATATTTGGTGGGGGTCTCGAAGGGGAGGGGGATGATGATGGGGGTCGGATAAACGATACTGGTTTTTGCGCGCTGTCGGGAGGGGGCCAGTGAGAACAACACACTTTTGAAGTTCAATGTTCTGGGCCGGGAAGGTTCGCCGGGTAGCGTCCGCAATCCCCGAGGCGGGCGTGGGAGTTACGGGGCGGTCGTGGGCGAGGGAAGATGAGATATCGATTCCCCAGTCAGTGCTTGCAGTGGAGGGGTCCCTGCGGAGATTGACAGAACATGCGAAAATGTCATGCCAATTTCGGTACGCGGCCAGGTTCCAGGGCTTTTCGAGTTCCGAACCCTCAAAGACGACATTCCAAGGCCCTAGGAGGCCCAAGAGGAACCACCATACAATCACGCAATTGCTCTTTCGCGTGAGATTGTTGTGACTCCGCTGGCCCCCTCTTAGAACCCTCTCGGGGTCCTCTGAGACGGCGCCAGGGGAGGGGCTCGGAGGGACCCAGGAGTGCCCCAAGAGAGGCCCAACAGGAGACAGCACGAAAGCAGAGGAGAGCCCTCTCGCATGACTTCATCTTGTCTCCTCTTGAGCCGCTCCTGGGACCTCCCAGGGTTCCGCTCGAGACTTCGGATGGCTTAGGTACAGCTCCAAGAGGGATGGCCCCTCCCGGACGATCCATCCCAGGAAGCCTCCCGAAGCGCAGCGCCAGGAACATCCAGAACATGGTTGGAGGCCTTCTTGGAGCCTTCTTGGAGGCCTCCTTCCAAGTCCGCATCCCCTCCTTTTCCCATTCTCGGGTCGGGCGAAAGGGGGGGATAGCAAAGGGGGGGTTTGGGAATCAGCTCACGTAGCTGATTTTCCCAGCGCCCCCTGGCGCCGGAGGCGGCCATGTATCGAGGAATGGGCCCCTCGGTGAGGCCGAAACCAGCTGCATGCAGCAAATTTCGTAACCCCCCCTTTCCCAATCTCCCCCTTTCGTTCGGCCCGACATTCTGGCCCCTCGTCGTCCACACATGACCCCCCGCCCACTACCTCGCCCATTCCTCCGCTCTCTCGCCCCGCGCCTGCTTCCTTGCTCGTTACGTTGGCCTGGCGCCAACCATCAATGGATCGCCATTTTTGTTTTTTTTGTATTAAAAAAAACTAGCACCACGAGTTCGGTGGCGATGTGTGCTTGTTGGCCTCCGAGACAGGCAGGCCTGCGCAGGATCGAACCGCCGAGCCGCATCGCATCGGCAACGGGCCGCACCGCCCGCGAATCGCGTGGCTCTGGCTGCCCCCGGGTCGGCGACTCGAGCAGGATCGCATTGCGGCTGCACGCAAGAGCGACCCTAATTAGGCAAGAGTGGCTGCTGGTGCGCGACTCCACGCTGCGCGCGGGGTGGCAGAGCACGAGCGCGCAAGACGCTACCGGCGCGTCGGGCTCGGCGATCGGGGGAGCCCAAATGGGCCCGCACCAAAAGGTCACTCCGGCGAAGGGTCACTCCTACGTCTAAGTCGACGAATCGGCTCGAATCGGAACCGCGGCCCCGGCCGTGGCAGGTGCCCCCCGGGCGGCCGTGGCGGTGCGGGCGCGGGCTCGCACCGCATCGGACCGCGGGCGGCCGTGGCAGGTGCCCCCCGGCGGCCTCACGACGGTCCCGGCAGAGAGCCCCCGGACGAGCCTCGGCGACCCTCACTGTTGGGCACGCGCTGCCCACCGACCAGCTCCTCCTCCTCCTCCTCCTCCTCCTCCTCCTCCTCCTCCTCCTGTGCCTGCGACGGATCAGAGGGGGATTCAGAGAGAGAGAGAGAGTGCGTTCCCTCCGCCGGCGATGCAGGGCCACAGTCCCAAGCAGCAACCAAGATGGGCAACGTGGTTGTGAATTGTGTACCTGCGTTGAGGATCGCAAACGAGGATCGAAACAAACTCGCTGGGAAGGCCTTCGAAAATGAGCCTTGCACGTGCACCTGTGAATGTGGAAGAAGAGCAGCTCGATGTGTCTTCGACCGAGACCGAAAACACGCAACCGCTGCAGAACGGAGTTGAACGGAGAGAGGGCATACATGTATCGACAAGCACACCCACGCACACACCAAAGCTCCTACTCCTCATCGCCATCGTCCGACTCCTCATCATCCTCCTGCTCTCCCTATTCCTTCTCCCCCGAACACGACGCCGACGCCGCCGCCGACGCCGCCGCCGACGACGACGCAAGGCACGCGCGCCAAGCGAGCCGAGGGCGGCCTGGCGGACTCCAGGTCAGTTCGAGCTCGGTGCCCTCCGCGGGGCCCAGGCGGACGTCCTCGGCGGCGGCCGCGGGAGGGGGGGTACCTGCCATGCTGGGCGCGCGCGCGCCTCATCTGACATCCCTCCTGCCCCCTCCCCACCCATGCCTTCCCACTGCGCAGATGCTTCCCCCGTCCGCCGATCGCGGTGCCCTGGCGAACCTGCTCGTGCGGTGCGCCCTGGCACAACGCGGAGCCCCCCGCCTCGCTCCTCCCTCCTCGAGGTCTGGAAGGCCGAGGGGGGCCGCGAACGCACACCTGGGAACGGGAGCGGCGGGGCGGGCGGTGCGGTCCTCGGGAGGACCCGGCGCCTGCGCGGCGTAAACCGCCACCTGACGGGAGCAGGGGAGGTGAGGGGGCGGAGGCAAACCAAATGCGCTCGCAAAACGTCTGACGTCCTACTCATCCCATCCCGTCCTCCTCTCGCGCTTTTGTTTCTCAGTAGATCCGCCGACGCGTGTCATAGCGGACCTAGAACTCCAAAGAGGACACCACCGTGTTAGGCGAAATCGGGAACAAATGGAGCGGTTGGAGGAGGCAGCGGAGAATCAGGAGGATGAGCAGGAGGAAAACGAGGAGGAAAACGAGGACGAGAACTAACAGCAGCAGGAGGAAATGCAGGGGAAAGAGCGTTGGAAGCCTCTTGGGCCGTCTTGGGGCGATTTGAGGGCCTCTTTGGCAGTCTTGGAGCGACGGGAAGCGGAAAAAAATTAGGGAAGATCAGTGATTGTTGCCTCCTGGAGCCCTCCAGGGAGTGCCTTTGGAGGCCTCTGGGGCGTCTTGGAGGTCTCGTGGGCAGTCTGGTTGGCGTGAAGGCGTTCGGGATCGATCATTTGGCGATTGGGTACCCTCTCGGACCGTCTCGTGAGCCTCTTGGGGCACTCTTGGCTTTTTGGAATACTTTTTGCAGCGCCCCAGGACCCCCAGGGGGGATGAGTATCTGACCCCCCCCCCACCTGACGCCCCCCTGGGACCCGCCCCCCCCGGGACCCCCCCCGACGGGAGAGGGATCAAAGGGAAGGGGCCTCTCCCGTCGATTCGCTTACGACATTGCTAGGTTTTCTCTCGCTGACAGGCTCGAGGGTGCAGAAGAAGGTTGGATTAAGGATGGATGACGGACAGCGCGTGAAAAAGAAGCATTGGAGGTGTGAAGGCAAGCCAGGTGCGATTGCGCCACATCCGACAGACGACCCCTCCCAACTATCCTTCCTCGTTGCGCTGAAAATCCTCCTATCTACCAACCGGGCTTTCTTAGAACACCTGAACCCCAAGCTGGCCGTCGCAAGATTCGATGAATCATTTGCTGTACAATCGGGAGTGGACCTTTTGCAGATTGGAAGGGGAAGCGCCAGCATGAGCAGGTGTAGGAGGGGAAAGAAGGGGGACGGAAACAACGAGGACGGAATGGGATCAAGAAACGCGGCCTCCCCACAGCGAGCGCCACTCCAAAAGACGGAAGCAGTGCACCGAACCTACGATGTGACCCAAGCTGCACAGAAAGCGCCAGATAAATTCCAAAACGCTCCGACAAAGCAACATTCTGAGATCCCGTGCGCGCAGGACAATGCGCAAGAGAGGACAAGCCAAGCCGAGATGTTCAGGGGAGAGAGGAGTCGTACCAATCGGTTGGAAGAAGTGGGTAGAAACATTATGCAAAAAAAGGCGGTGAACCAAGAGTGGGCTCCCGCACGTCCCCTGAGGCCTGAGGAGGAGGAAAGAGGGAAACCCGCTCGACTCTTGAAATCACAGGACACCTGAAGTAGATTGGGTCCCCTGCGCTCGGGGGCTACTCCGAAGGTGCCCCGGGCCCAAGGTGCCCCCCCCAGCTTTCCGCTCCGCGTGGAATCCGCGGGAACCCCTGGGCGCCTCGCGAGGGGTGCTCTGGGCCTCTGTGGAGAGATCCTGGGGGGGGCACCTTGGGCCACGGGCACTTCTGGTAACACCCGCTTCTTGGCAAGCAGAGGGCGGCGGCGGCGGAGCGACGGCGGCGGCGGCGGCGGCGGAGCGGGGGGGGCACCGGATCCGACAGCCCGCCGCAGCCCAGGGGCCGCGCGGGCGGGTCCGCGAGCTCCAGGGTCAGGTCGGCGGGGTAGGCGTAGGTGCCCACCACGCAGGCCTGGACCTCTCGACGAAGGCGGCGCGGATGGGGGGCAGCCGAGGGCATCGCTCTGGGAGGTCTCCCGCGGAGGACCCCGGGGGGGGGGGGGGGGGCAGCTCGGGGGAGGGGCAAGCATGGAGCTAGAAGCGGCGACATTTCGCCGAGAGATCAGCGATAGCCCCCCCCCCCGATAGCGAAAAAGGCACACCCCTCTGGGCGCCATCTGGCCCCTCTCGGCGCCGAGTGGGCGGCGGGGGGTAGATGCGCAGATGCTCCCTCCCCGATGGGTCTGACGCCCCCCTGTTCGCTGCCCCCGATTGGGCGGCTCTGGAGGTTCTCGCCACCACGACTGGGCGCAGGTCGGGAATCTGTAGCCCCAGGGCGGAGGCCGCCCAGGCGGGGTCCCAGGCAAGGCAGCTGGGGTCGGAGGCTCGCGTCGCCTCACCGATGCATCGGGGATGCGTCGGCGACACCGGGATGGAGAACATCGGGCCACATCGAACTGCATTGCCGATATACGTCGGCGATGCGGCCCGATCCTCCGACCCCATCTACTCGGACTCTAGTTGAGCGGGCTGGACATAACCAGCCTCGAACTTATCCCCAACCCTCAGATCGGCAAGCCCAAGTCGATGACAATATCAGGGATGTGCCCTCAGAAACTGAGGGGAATCCTTAAGATCGTCACCGAGGTAAGGTGAAGCCAAACACAGGGACAGGGATATGTTCCAAGCTGGAAAGGACAGAATGGGCCCAGGGACCAGGGGGCCCCAGTGGGGGAGCTGACTACCTACCAGATCAACCCGACCCAACCCGGGGACCGCATTTCGGGTTGGGGTGGGACGGGTCCCACATGTGTTGTTTCAGTGTTCCCCGACGCCCCCCCCACTGGGAACGAAGGGCAGATTGGGGCCTGCGGATTGGGTTGGGGTAATTTGTCGGGTGGTGAGGATCTGGGGGCCGATCTGAGGGCGTGTCTTGCGTCGGGGGCAGGGCGAGGAGGAGCAGGGCCGCCCTATCGAAAGGCATGGGGGGCTTCTCGGCAGGGATATCGGCTCCCCTTCGGAGGCTTCGAGAAAAGGCGGCAGAGACGGCAGAAGGGCTGCTGGGAGGCGGAGGGCATCTTTAGAATAGACGAGATCGCTCCACTACTCGCAACAGTAACCACTCGCATATGATATATGGCCAGGATTCGCCGCGGGGGACTTACAATCCATCACATCGAAGCAAGCATGTTTATTGGCCGTTTGCTAGTAGACACTTTGCGAGTAGTGGAACGCGCTCGGTGATAAAAGGGCACCCCCCTCGCACTGCAAGCCCTTTGATCGCCGCGGCACCTTGTAATAGTACTTCGTGCCGGCGGACAGGCCGCTGTCCGTGAACTCCCGCACCGCGGAGGAGGCGTTCGCTGCCGCAGGGGTGTAGCCGAGGTCCGCCCAGGAGATGGTGGACGGGTCGTAGCGCCAGACCCTGTAGCAGTAGATCTCGACACAGCCAGTGAACGCAGGGAAGCCCCAACTGAGGGAGACGGAGAACTCCGTGGTTCCCGTGACGGCCAACGATTGGATCTCATCTGGCAAGCTCGCGAGCGTCGTTCTCAGCCGGTCGGAAAGGGGGCCCTCCCCGATGGGGGTGACGAACGCCATGGCCACCTCGTACACGCCGCCGCAGGTAGCACTCACGACGCTGAACTCCAAGGTTGAGGGCGCGCCGTAGCCGTCGTAGACCAGTGTGGCGGCCTCCTGGCCGCTCTCCCACAGGTAGGCCCGGTAGCCCCACTCGTCCTCGAAGCTCTGAACCCTTGAGATGCCCAGCAGCTCGGCGTCGGAGGGCCAGTCCCACCCGAAGGCAAGCACGCCCTCAGCCGACTCGACCCGCCGGAGGTTCTCTGGAGATCCCGCGGGCAGATTCCCAACCCACTTGGTGATGATCGCCGAATTGTTTCCCTCGCCGTTGACGTTCCAGGCGCGCACACGGAACGCGAAGCGCTGGTCGGGCTCCAGCAGCGTGAACACCTGGCTCGTGTCCAAGTTGTCCGCTGGGGAGTTTGAGTTCTCGTACCACTCGTCGTACCCGGGCTCCATCGCTCGCTCCAGCACGAAACCCAGCACTGGCACGTTGGCCCTGACCTCGTCGTAGACGCTTTCCACGGGCGTCCAGGAAATTATCACCTGCTTCGTACCGTAATACTCTTTGGTCACGTTGATCGGCGCGGCAGGGGGCATCACCATCCACGCTTTCAGCGTATCACTGGCGTCACCGAAGCCGGTGCGTGCAACGGCACGGACAAAGGCGCGGTAGCCGAGGCCCGGGACCAGGTCGTGAACCTCTGTGACATTCTTGAGCGGCTTGCCCGTGCCGTTGAAAGCCAGGGTGAAGGGGCCGCCGCGTCCGTCGTCCAGGAACAGCTCGTAGCCAAGGAGCGTGTTGGGATCGGTCGAGCCGATGAGCTGTGCCGCCAAGTCCACGCCGTCGTCGTTCGGGACGAGCGCGACATCCTGCAGCAGAGTCCACTCGAACTTGAGCGAGGTGTCGTTCAAAGGAGAGGCTGCGAGGCCCGCCGACGTGCACTCGTAGTCGCCCGAAGGGTCGGCCCTGCTCCACTCGCCGCAGACCTTCGCGGGGGGCGCCGTGACAGGAACCGACAGCGCCTCAGATTCCAGGCTCCAGCCGATGCAGTTGAGCGCCTGGACCGTGTACACCTGCCTCCCTTGAACGTCGTTCCCCATGACCCTGACGCTGCTGAAGCAGTCGAAGTCCTGGCCGTACACGTCCAGGAGGCTGTGCGTCCCGACGGGCAGCAGTCCCTGCACGACCTCGCCGTTGCGCAGGACGCGGTAGCCGAGCACGGGGCACCTCGCGCTGTCGGCACCCTGCGGCCTCCACTCGATCATGGCGCAAGCCTTCACGCCTGTGGCGTTCGCCCAGTCCGTGCAGGCCGTGGCCGTGTCTCCGCGGCCGTCGACGGCGCAGGAGGTGAACAGCAGCCAGGGCCGCGATGGCGCCGTCGGCTCCGAGAAAGTACCGATGACGGCCACCGGCGAGGGCGGGCTCGAGCCCGCCGAGTTCTGGGCCGTGGCGTAGAAATAGTACCACCTCTCGGGCGTGAGGTCTGCGATCGTGGCGTTGTTGTCTGGCCCGGAGGCGACCAGCGTAAACGGCCCGCCCTCCACGCTGGCCATGAACAGAGAGTACTGATACACCCGAGCACCATTGGTCTCTACTTCTGCCCAGCCAAGCGTGAGCTCGCCGTCCTCGAAAGCCCACCTGTCAACGGACGCGACGGCCGCAGGGACCGAGGCAACGTGCGGGACGTGGACAACGCTACTCCAGAGACTGGCGCCAGCCTCGCTGGCCGCGAGCAGGCGGTACTTGTAGGTCTCGCCGACGCTTACATTTGTGTCGTTGTACTGCGTCGCACTGGCAGGCAAAGCCGCCAGCACCTGCCAAGCCTTCCCTCCCAGCGCTACATCTCGCTGGATCACGATGGCGCGCGTGGGCACTTTGTTGCCGACCTCAGCCGCAGATTTCCAGCTCAACAGCACGCTCGGCTCCACGGAGTCCGTCGCCACGGTGAGATCCGCAGGAAGCCGCGGCGATAAGCCTATGATGAGAGGCGCCAGCGCCGAGCTCTCGCGCCCACTCTCGGCCCCCAGCGAACTGAACGCCACAGCTGAAGGCGCGCCGAAGAGCAAACTGGCAAGTTCATCTGTCGCCCTTCCGCAAGTGCTGTCGTGGCCAATGCCGCGGACTGTGTGGAGCATGCCGCTGTCTGGCCCCAGCGCTACCGCACAAGCCAGCCCGAGAGCTGCACTGGCCGCCTCCTGCTCCAGGGCGCTGGCGCCCGATACTGCCAACGCAGACTGGTTGAACGGCAGCGGGGGCACCTCCGACAGCGTGCGGAACACGGCCACCTCCGTCGGAGCACCGTAGCCCGTGGAGGTGATGGCCAGGACCTGCACGGAGATCTCGGTGTCCGGCGAGAGGTCGCTGAGGACGAAATCCAGCTGCAGCGGATCGGCGGAAGTGTCCTCGGAAGATCAAGAAGCAGCATACACCGAAACTCTTGAGGGTCCGCGCGGGCTTCTCGGACCGGCGCTGGGCCCCCCTCCATGGCGCGCGGAGCGCGCCAGGGGGCGGCGCCGGAGGCGCCGCCAGGGGGGGCCCAGCGCAGGTCCAGGAAACCCGCGCGGGGCGCCAAAAGTGCTTGCTCACGGCGTTGCCTTCTTCGAGTCCTCGCTGCTGTTGGCCACGCCGCCGCTCCACCGCACGGCGTACCCGAGCACGGGGCTGCCGCCGTCGGAGCGGGGCGGCGCCCAGCCGACGTGCAGCCACGACCGGCCGGCCGCGAGCAGCACGGGGCCCTGCGGCTGCTCGGCCGCCAGGGCGGCGGTGAAGACGAAGGCGTCGCTGCGGGGCTGCTCGGCCCGCTGCAGGGTGGGTATGACGGACACGGCCACCTCTGCGGGTCCATACCCACTCGTCTTGGCGTTTCGGGCTCCCTTCCTCCGATACCAGAGGCGCCGTGGATATGGACAAAGCAATTTCCATGTCCACTCCGTCCTGGAGTTTCTGGCTCCCTTCCTCCGCTACCAGACGCGCCGTGAAGATGGACAAGAAATCATTTCCCCCTTAGAGGTCAGATGTTTATCCATTTTCATTGCGCAGCGGCCTGTTGGCGTCCCTTCCCAGAAAGTCCCAGACGCAGTGGATATGGATATAAGTCGTGCCCGCAACCTTGTACTGGTATCGCACACCTGGCTCCAGGTTCTCGTGCGTGAAGGACAACACGTCCGGCCGGCTGCTGCCGTTGTAGATCAGGTCGAACACACCATCGTCTTCACGCCCTCCGTACAGGATATAACCGCTCACGTCTGACGCGTCCAGGTCTGTGCTTACGTTGACCTGCTCCCACGAGAGGGTGATTGCTGTCCGCGACACTGGCGGAATGTCCCGCACGATCCACTCCGGAGCCAAGATCGTGGGAGTCTTGCACACCACTGTGGTCCAGTCCGATGCATCCGTGCTGTTGAACGCGTCGATGCCGTAGATATTGAAGTATGAGTTCTGAATACCAGCGGTGGCAACAACTCTGTATTTGTACGTTTGGCCGAAGGTGAGGCCAGCGCAGGCTGGGGGATCCATTCCTGGCTCGCAGCCATCCCTGGTGTCGTCGTCCAAATACTCGGTGATGTCCTCCTCGAAAGGATTGAAAGGCCCTATGGTGCGGAAGACCATCGAGTCACCGTCCGCGCGCTGCACGCGCCAGCCCGACAATGGCAGGCCGCCGGTGTCCTCGGGCTCCTTGTACCCGATGGTGATGTTGTTCTTGGCAGGCAGGACTGGGTCGCGCGTACAGTTGACCGACAGGATCACTGGCGGATCAGGCTTGTAAGGCCGCCGAGCACAGACTGTGTTCACGATCGGCGGGTCAATGGTCTCGCCGCCAAGATTTACCGCAGCCACCTGCATCCAGTACACCTGCCCGATCGTGCAGTTGTTGAGGGTGTAGTCCAGGGTGCCGCTGTCGTGTGATCCGTCGTACACAAGCTCCTTGTCCACGTAGACTCGGTAGCCCGTGATCGCGAGGGCCTGGTCGACTGGCGCCAGCCACCTGAAGCGTATCGTTTTCTCGTTCGATGACGCCATCCAAGAGACCGGCGCGGTCGGCATGCCACCGAGGACGAGACTGAGCTCATCGGTCGGCTGGTCTTCGCCTGCGGTCGCGCCATTGTCGGCGATGACGCGGTAGGAATAGAAGTGGCCCTGGGTGACGGTATTGTCCTGAAACGAAGTGGACGACAAGCCGCCAGGGACCAGATCCTTCCACTCGCTGGATTCCTGCTCGAGCACGTAGCAGAACTGCTGCACGGAAGTAGCGAAGCCCGTCACCTCCAGGTCGGCCAGGCAGGACACGAGGCCGCCCTCCGTGGCTGGATCGGCGAGAAAGCTTTTGAGCTCGCCGTAGTACACGGTGGTTGTCCCGTCGGAGTAGTCGATGGTGGTGCTGTTCAGCGCCTGGACCGTCGAGTTGAACTCGCACTCACCGCCCTCCTCTGGGGGAGCCGAAAGATACCGACGCCGCTGCTGCCCGGATCTCCTCCGGGACGCGGTCTGACCAGGTCTGCGGGGCGAATCCAGCCCTGGCGACGAGGGACCCCCGGGAGGCCCAGCAGGGCGCGAGAACGAGAAAAAGGGCGTCGACACTTGCAACGCTTCCTCCGCCAATCCTCGGCGCAGACGGCGACCCGCACGTTTTTCTCGCCGCCCCCGCAGGCGCAGCAAGCGTCTTGGGCCGTGCGCCTCCACTCCCCCGTGGACACCTCCTCACCGCCCAGCTCCGCGCACCGGCCTGGCACCTCGGCGTACCAGCTGCAGTCGAACACGGCACCGTCGGCATCGTACCACGTGGCGGGCTCGTCCTCGTCTGGGGGGCGTGGGGCGACCACTTCACTGATCCTGGCCAGGCACGCCCTGTGCCGAAGTGGTCGGTGTGTGCGGCGCGCACGTAGCACACCGCAATTGCGGATACGAGTGGGGGGGCGGCGGGGTCGTCGGCAGTCTGCGAGGCTCTGAAGAAGCCCGCCGCAGAATCGCGAGGAAGTCTCGGGAGATAACGAGACTTCTAAATAAATCGCAAGAGAAGCCAAAGCGAGAGCGCGATTCCTGAGCGTCGAGTGAGCGGCGTTTGAATGGATTTGGTGATATTCCACACGAGAGCGCGATTCCTGCATACACTGCGAGAAAGTCCCGCGCGAGAGTGCGATGTTGGAATGACTTGTGAGGAAATATCAGGCGGGAGCCGCTGTTGTTGTAAACCGGGGGCCAGGGGCACAATTTTGTGACATCTCACTTCCCCTTGTAAAAACATGCACCTTCAATTGACAAAGTACAGTGGTTACCGCGCAGCGGGGATCAACAATCATCTTCTAAAATTGGGAATTCAAGAACAAACATTTTGAAACTGTTCGCTCGTACCTGCTCGCGTGTCATTCAACACGTTTACCCCAAGCCCTCGTTGCCCGCCCTCTTCGTCTTCGATCGTAACCCCTTAGGGGTATATCTTTCTTACCTGCAGCGTGTATTGCGTGCAGCCCCTAAAGCAGGGGAAGAGAGGACGGATGGAAGGAAAGGACAAGGGGCAGGCAGTTGCTGAAGCGTGCATTCTGCATGAATCGCTCGATTCTAGCGACAGCGCAATTTCCAAATAAACCGTGGCAAAATTCATAGCGGGAGCGTGATTCCTGAGTGTCGAGGGCGCGGCGCGGATTAATTGTGAGGAAGTCCCGCGCGAGACCGCGATTGGGAATCAATTGTGAAGAGGTATAGGGCGGGAGCCGTTGTCGTTAGTTGTCGTTGTTAACCCGGGGCCAGGGGCGCAGTGTGGTGGCCCCACACCTTCCCTCATAAACAGCGGGGTGCAAGCCCAAGGAGAAACACTTTGATTGAAAAATGCAATGGTTGCCGGAGGAGGGATCAACTACACGTATCTTTAAGACATGGGCACTCAACAACAACTACAACAGCAGCAGCAGCAACACCACCACCAACAACAACAGCAGCAGCAGAAGCAACAACAACACCAACACCAACAACACCAACACCAGCACCACCAACAACACCAACACTACAACAACACCACCAACAACAACACCACCACGAACAACAACAACGGCAACGACAACAACAACAACAACAACAACAGCAGCAGCAGCAATAACAACAGCAACAACAGCAGCAACAACAACAACAACAACAACGGCAACGACGTCAACAGCATCAACAACAGCCATAACAACACACACAACACAACAACAGCAGTAATAACAGCATCAATTACAACAAACGCAGCAGCAACAACAACGTCAACATCAACGTCAGCAACAATCAGTTTAAGACTCTTCGCTCTTATCTGCTCGCGTGCCCTTCACCACCTAGATTTCAAACCCTCGATGTCCGCACTCTTCGTTTTCTATCGTGCCCCCCTTAGGAAAGTATCTGCTTTACCTGGAACGAGTAATTCGTGCAGCCCCAAAGGCAGGGAAAGAGAGGACGGATGGAAGGAAAAGACAAGGGGCAGGCGGGTTGCTGAAGCGTGAGTCCTGCATGAATAGCGAGGAAATCTCTGGCGACAGCGCGATTTCCAAATAAACCGTGGCCGAATCCACAGCGAGAGCGTGATTCCTGAGTGTCGATGGCGCGGTGTTTGAATGAATTGCGAGGAAGACCCACGCGAGAGCGCGATCCTTACATAAACTGTAACGACGTCCCGCGCGAGAGCGCGATTTGGGAATCAATTGTGAGGCAGTATCAGGCGGGAACCGCTGCTGTTGTAAAGCGGGAGCCAGGGGCGCAGTATGGTGGCCCCACACATTCCATAGTAAAAAAAAGGTTCGGGCCCCGGGAAAAACACTTCAATTCGAAAGATACAGCGGTTACCCGAGAGGTGAAATCAACACTAATCAACAACATAAACAACAATAAACAACGTCAACAACAATCAGCTTAAGACTATTCGCGCGTAACTGCTCGCGTGTCATTCAACACGTGTATCCGAAGCCCTCGATGCACGCCCTCTTCGTCATCCATCGTACCCGTTTAGGGGTATATACTTCTTACCTGCAGGGTGTATTTCGTGCAACCCCTGTGGCAGGGGAAGAGACGACGGATGGAAGGACGGGACAAGGGACAGGCGGGTTGCTGAAGCGTGTGTCCTGCATGAATCCGGAGGAACTCTCTTGCGATAGCGCGGTTCACAAACAAATCTTAATGAAATCCACAGCGAGAGCGTGATTCCTGAGTGTCGAGAGCGCGGCCTTTGAATGCATTGCGAGGAGGTCCCACGCAAGAGCGCGATCCCTGCATGCACTGTGGGGAGCTATTGCGCGAGAGCGCGATTTGGAAATCAGTTGTGAGGCAGTGTCAGGTGGGAGCTGCTGCTGCTGCAAACCAGGGGCCAAGTTCAACATTTGGTGGCACCTCACTTCCCCTTGTAAAAGCCGCGTGCGAGACCCAGGAGAAGCACGTTCATCAAAAAATAGAATTATCACCGGGCAGGGTGGAACAACAATAATTAGACTGATTGCTCCTATCTTCTCGCGCGCCATTCGGCACGTATGTCCCAAACCCAGGGTACATGCCCTCTTCGTCTTCGATCGCACTCGCCTCGGGGTATGTCTGTCTTGCCTGCCACGCGCACGTAGTGCAGCCCCCAAGACAGGAGAAGCGAGGACGGATGTAAATGGCGAGGGAGAAGGATGGAGCACGAGAGTAATTAGCAGGAGGCGGGCGAAATTCGCACCGTGGGACGCCACTTCAGCCACGCACCCAGGGACAATGAATGACCGTTCGGCCCCCTCACTCTGATGTGTATGTGTATGCGTGGTGTGTACGTGTCTGTGTCTGTGTCTGTGTCTGTGTCTGTGCCCATGTCTGTGTGATCTGTCGGTGTGTGTGGTCTGTGGGTGTGTGTTTGTGTTTGTGTTTGTGTATGTGTTTGTGTTTGTGTTTGTGTTTGTGCTTGCGTTTGTGTTTGTGTGTGCGTTTGTGTTTGTGTTTGTGTGTGGTTGTGGTTGTGGTTGCGGTTGCGGTTGTGGTTGTGGTTGTGGTTGTGGTTGTGGTTGTGGTTGTGGTTGCGGTTGTGGTTGCGGTTGTGTTTGTGTTTGTGGTTGTGGTTGTGTTTGTGATTGTGCTTGTGATTGTGATTGTGCTTGTGCTTGTGCTTGTGCTTGTGCTTGTGCTCGTGCTTGTGCTTGCGCTTGCGGATGTGGTTGTGGTTGTGGTTGTGGTTGTGGTTGCGGTTGCGGTTGCGGTTGCGGTTGTGGTTGTGGTTGTGGTTGTGGTTGTGGTTGTGGTTGTGGTTGTGGTTGTGGTTGTGGTTGTGGTTGTGGTTGTGGTTGTGGTTGTGGTTGTGTCTGCGGCTGTGGCTGTGGTTGTGGTTGTGGTTGCGGTTGTGGTTGCGTTCGTGGTTGCGGTTGTGGTTGTGGTTGTGGTTGTGGTTGTGGTTGTGGTTGTCTGTTGACGCGGGGCATATAAAGGCAAAAGGAGCCCACTGAGGGCCCAGGCCCGCGTGAAGGGCCCTGGCCCACAGGGGCCTTCCCAAGACAGGAGGAGGGCGCTTCGGCCCCGAGAGCCTCGACGACGTCGGACAACTCCTGCCTCGAGGGCGCTGCGGCACCGAGGCGCAGCGCGACGCGCCCGAAGCTCTACCCCCGTCTATAGGGCATCTCCCGCACCAAGGAACATACAGGAGGAAAAATGCGGCGCAAACGGGCACAGACTGCAAAAGGCACATACTCATGCAAATACAGGAGGCCACTCACTCACACACACACACGACGCGCGATCACATTCCGAGAAGGAGAACACTGACTAAGCAAACCAGCGGACGCATCTGCCAAGGACAGCCTCGCGCGTACACATAACTCTGAGAAGACCACACTCGAACTCATCCTCGAAGTGGCTGTGCAAGCGGGCACAGACTGCAACAAGCACGCACACATGCAAGTACAGAAGGCCACTCACTCACACCCTCAACGCGCGATCACATTCAGAGCAGGAGAACACTGCCAATAAACCAGCGGACGCTTCTGTCAAGAACAGCCTCGCGCGTACTCTGAACACTGAGAAGTCCTCACTCGAACTCACTTCCGAAGTGGCTGCTGCGCCCCAGCCGAGCGCACTGCTCGGCGAAGCTCGGCGAGCCCTGGGCTAGCCACGCAGCACGCTCGAGGTCGCACTCGGCAGCGCGCTCGCTGCCGTCGGAGAACTCGTCGATGAGGTACTGGCCGTGGTCGGGCCCGTAGTCCCTGAAGACCCCTGACACGGAGGAGACGTAGGAACTGCAATCGCCGCCAACGGAGCCTTCGACGTCCTCGTCGCGCTCGACTCCTCGGCGCACTCCAGCCTCACCATTCGCAGCTCCGTGCAGAAGCTGACGTCTGGCTCCAGCTTCGCATCCACCGTGGCGTGGGGCTCCACCATCGCTCTCGCCAGCGCCATCGCCCAGCGCTGCGCCTTCGGGGTCTGCCTTCACGGCCCCCCCAGGACGCACTGCACCCCAATCGCCATCAGCAGGGCAGCAATCCCCCGCAGGGGCCCGAAAGCTCTGCACGTGGAGCCCCTCCAGCGGCACCGTGCGCTCCACCTCGAAGTCGCCATCGAGCTCGCTCTCTAAAATGGCGTCCAGCTCCACGCAAGAACTGCCACCGTCGAGCTCGCCGCAGTCGTCGTCATCGAGCTCGCAGACCTCCTCCGAGACGCCCTGCATCTCGTCGCCGTCCCCGTTCGTCTCGCTGTTCGGGGCGTCCACGTCCTCCTTCCCACCCGCCGCGGCCCTGCGCTCCGCCAGCCGCCACCCCGCCTCCAGGCCGTCCACAAAGGCCTCGGCATGCGGGGGCGTCTCCGGCGGGAGCCACATCCCCGGCGCGAGCGGCATGAGCACGTGACAAGCCCTTCCACTCTCGAAGTCGAACTGGCCGACGACCTGCTCCTCCTCCGTGGATGCGCCGTCCGCCGCCAGCCAGCCCAGCAGCGCGTGCACGTCGGCACCAGGGTTCGGCACCTCGCGCGGCACTGCCGAGCGCCTGCAGGCGGCCCCCAGCTCATCGACACCGATCTCCACCTTGAAGTCCGACCCCACGTCCTCGCCCGCGCGATCCGCGGCCACGACGGCCCCGAGCCTGGGCCCTCTCGCCGCCTGCCGCAAGGCGGCCGCGGGGGCACAGCGCAGGTTGCCTGGCACAAGAGCCGCATGCATGGCGACGTTGCGCCGCAGCCGCTGCAGCACCGTCGGGCTCCGACCCGCCAGCAGGGCGACCAGCGCGGGCGCGCAAGCCGCCAGGCGGTCCGCTAGGCCGTCGCACTCGGTCACCGCGTCGAGCGCCTCCAGGGCCGCATCGAGGCCCGCGCTGAGCTCCTCCACCTTCGCGGTGAGGCGCTGCGCGAGCCTGTCCGCCGAGGCCCTGGCCCACGCTCTCCGCTGCTGCCGCGACGCGGCCATCTCCCGGCGCCCTCCAGTGGCGCCTCCCGCAGCCATCATGCTCGCACCGCCCGCCGCGCCTGGGGGGTTCGAGCCAGCTTGAGCCAAAATGGCTACGGATTGTGTCTGTGTCTGTGTCTGTGTCTGTGTCTGTGCCTTGTGCTTGTGCTTGTGCTTGTGCTTGTGCTTGTGCTTGTGCTTGTGCTTGTGCTTGTGCTTGTGCTTGTGCTTGTGCTTGTGCTTGTGCTTGTGCTTGTGCTTGTGCTTGTGCTTGTGCTTGTGCTTGTGCTTGTGCTTGTGCTTGTGCTTGTGCTTGTGCTGCGTGCGTGCTTGTGCTTGTGCTTGTGCTTGTGCTTGTGCTTGTGCTTGTGCGTGTGCGTGTGCGTGTGCGTGTGCGTGTGCGTGTGCGTGTGCGTGTGCGTGTGCGTGTGCGTGTGCGTGTGCGTGTGCGTGTGCGTGTGCGTGTGCGTGTGCGTGTGCGTGTGCGTGTGCGTGTGCGTGTGCGTGTGCGTGTGCGTGTGCGTGTGGTGTGCGTGTGCGTGTGCGTGTGCGTGTGCGTGTGCGTGTGCGTGTGCGTGTGCGTGTGCGTGTGCGTGTGCGTGTGCGTGTGCGTGTGCGTGTGCGTGTGCGTGTGCGTGTGCGTGTGCGTGTGCGTGTGCGTGTGCGTGTGGGTGTGGGTGTGGGTGTGGGGTGTGGGTGTGGGTGTGGGTGTGGGGTGTGGGTGTGTGGGTGTGTGGGTGTGTGGGTGTG
>CAUYUJ010012213.1:260682-283671 GCA_963575745.1 Prorocentrum cordatum | reverse complement strand
CGTGCGTGCGTGCGTGCGTGCGTGCGTGCGTGCGTGCGTGCGTGCGTGCGTGCGTGCGTGCGTGCGTGCGTGCGTGCGTGCGTGCGTGCGTGCGTGCGTGCGTGCGTGCGTGCGTGCGTGCGTGCGTGCGTGCGTGCGTGCGTGCGTGCGTGCGTGCGTGCGTGCGTGCGTGCGTGCGTGCGTGCGTGCGTGCGTGCGTGCGTGCGTGTGTGTGTCTGTGTGTGTGTGTGTGCGTGTGTGTGCAAGCTGCGAGGCGGGGAATCGTCCACCTCGGGAAGCGCTGCCCTGGGGCCCCAGCAGGGCGGTGGAGGTGGACGTGGCGTCGGGCCCCCCGGGGCCCGGGCACACCCGCACCCGCCGCCTGCCGAGGCCCCCGAGGGATCCACCGCCCCACCCCCGGGGCGGTGGCCGAGGTGGCCGGCCGGCCTGCCCTCTGGTCCTCGCACGCCTCCCGCAGCACGTAGCACGTGGGGTGCAGCTGGTACTCGTACTGGTCCCAGAGCTGCTCGGGCCAGGAGAGGAAGACGGAGCTGCTGCAGCTCAGCGACGTGTGCTGCGACCGGTCCACGCCGCGCGTGACGACGCGCCCCACGAACACCCTCACGGACCCGCCCTCCCCGACGAGGCTGCGCTCCTGGATGCCGTTGTCGTGGAAGTCGTTGATCACGCAGCTACTGCCTTCTCCCGTGGGCGCACACAGCGCGAGCGACGTCCCTTCCCACTCTTTCCGCCGCTCCAGCTGGTAGAGCGTCACCGTGGCGCCGCCGTCATCTTCGGGGGGGGCCCAGCTGAGACTGATGCTCTCGTCGAGCGCGGACTCGTCGACGGCGAAGTCTGCAGGCGGGCCAGGCTTGCTGCCTGCCACTACGTGCGCATAGGCCGAGCGCGAGTTCGTCCCAACACCCGCAAGGTTAACGGCCTCCACGGCGAGGGGGTAGAACACGCCGGGAACCTGGGCGGCCGGACGAAAGTGGAAGGGCATCGGATGAGGGACCACGATAGGGGGGGCTGGCACAGGGGGGGAAACATCGACCTGGAATCGCCGTTAGATCGGCGATAGGCCCCCGAACATGAATCCGAACGTTCCTGGGCAGGTTGGGGCTATCGGGCCCCGATCGGCGTTCAATGGACGATTGGGGGTCGGTGCACCCCCCGCATGTCCGTTCCCCCCCTATCGATGCTCCTGACTGGGGGGGTTGGCTGGCGAATCAGCTCACGTAGCTGCTCTTCCCGTCGCCTCCCCGCGCCGTGCGGCGCCCGTGTGCCGAGGAGGTTGCCGCACGGCTGGGCCGAGACCGGCGGCACGCAGCAGACTCAACAACCCCCCTCCCCTTGTTCTCAATTTCCACCCTCCACTGGTGGCCAACGCGGGCAGCCTCCCTCCCCGCGCCATTACTCTCTACCGCCTGGCCGGGTAACAGATGCTTACACAGGCCGGCACGACCTCGTGACGGCCAGAGGTCAGAGGTGTTCCCCCCCCTTCGTCCGACCCGACTGGCGGCCAGTGGACAGCACGAGGGGGCGGAGGGGGGCGGGAGACAGCACGAGGTGGCGGGGAGGGAGAGCGCCCTGCGGCGAGCGGTCGAGGGGGTCAGGGGACAGCAAGAGGAGCAGGAGGAGGAGGAGGAGGAGGAGGAGACCGTTCAAGCCCGCCTAGCGGGAGTCACGGCGGGCCCTCAAGGGGAGACGAGCGTGCAAATGTCGCAGTCAGTGGGTGTTCGGAGGTACGGTTTTGACGAGGCTCGGTTCCAACCGTTCCGTTGCTCTTGTTCTATTGACACACGCGGTCATCCTGGCTTCACCTGAGAGGCTGGGTGGGCGTCTTGGCGTCCCTTGGGCACAGAGGGTGCCATTTTTCAGTGACGGTGCCAAACGCTGAAAATTGTTCTTTCTCGAGGGGCTCCCGCGAGGCCATCTTTTTTTTTGTTTTTTGTTCTGCGACTCGGGTGCTGCGTTTCGGCAGGCGGGGCCTGCTCTCTGAGCGTGTCAGGTGTATCACAAACTCAAGACTTGGCCCGAAGCACCAGCCTGGCTGGGCAAGCTGGCAGCGCGCAAAAGGATGCGGGTGACCGAGTAAGCAAGGTCTCACGCGAAGTACCACTTCTGGTTCAGGCCGCCATGGCACGGCTTCATGTAGAGGTTCTTGGACGGATCGTCGAAGCTGTAGTCAAGGCACTTGTCGTCCCACTTCGTCTTCATTTGCTCCCCGTCGAGGTACCACTGTTGATTGGCTCCGCCGTGACAGTGATGCATGTACACATTGTTGTTGCCCGTGTTGTACTCCAAACATTTGGTGCCCCGCATGCTCACCAGCGCCTTGCCTTCGAAAAACACTTTTTTGAAACACGACATACCCTGGCCAATTCTCCCAGTTGGCGTGAAGCCCTGCTCGGTCTGTTGATGGAAAATCGTCAAGTCATCCGGGTTCCAGCAGAAGGCCTGACATTGGGCACTGCTCGCGCATTGCTCCTTCGCCCACGGGAGCGTCTGCTGATACTTCTGCATATGCTTGAGCGGGGTGGTGTCGCGGCCGGTGAGCTCGCGCAGCGGGTCGTTGTTGTAGTCGAGCCAAGCCTTTTCGGCAAAGAACCACTCTGCGGTCGCATTGCCAGCGCACGGCCTCATGTACGCATTCATGATGCCGTCCTGATAGTCTGCGCAGAGGTGGTCTTGCCTCGACTTCAAGAACTTGTCCCCGTCCTGGCCCCGATGGTCATGCAGGGGAATCCCCTCCAGCATACCAGCCACTGCCCCCACGCCAATAGCGATGCCAGTGACTGCGGCCCCAGCAGGTCCACTCGCTGTTCCACCGGCAGCGTTCACTGCAGCCTGTACCGCAACTCCCCCTCCAGCTGTTTGCTGGCCGCCTCCCCACACCGTGGTCGCACCTCCGATCACGAACCCGGCACCCCAGCCAAACATAATGGTTGCAACCGGTGCAAAGGCGCCTCCAGATGCGCCAGTAACAACAAAGGCGCTGACCATAAGAACCGCGCCGAGTACCATTAAGCCTGTGCCACTCGACTTGCTGCTGCCACCGCCGCCGCCGCCACCCTTCCTTGCCAAGGCGCCGTCAAGTTGGGCCAGCGCGAATATGGGAGCCCCCCCTGGGCAAGAAGACGTGTTCAACTTTCCCCGCAAGGCCGTGAAGTTGCCCTGCACGATTTGGAACAGCTCTGTCCTTGTGACGTGCAAAGTTTTCGCCGCCGCGTTAATCGACGGCGGGTCGGAGCTTAACGGGGACTTGCTAAGCAAGCATACCCCCTCCCAACCCGCGGCGCTCGCAGAAGACACATTCACGTCGATGCAAAGATAATTACTCCTGATCAACCGCTCGACCGACGACTTCCAGGTGTTGTTACCGACAGTCACGCTCTGCATCGCCTTATAAGTAGAGCAACTTTCTTTGTCCACCTTGTCGCCACTCTCAGCCGCGGGGGCTTTGAGAAGGACCTCCCCACTGCACTGGAGTTTGGCGAGATAGTAGGGAGGCACGCTTGGTGAGTTCTCCCCGAAGAAGTAGGCCGTCCCACCGTTGGAGAAGACGGTCTCAGTCAGGCTCCCATGATTCAGGACCTTGAAAGTCTGGAGCTTGGCATCTTTGAAGGTGCACTCGTGGCCCTGCTCGCAGTCGAAGCCGGAGGCGGGGAGCGGGCAGGCACCCTCCTGCTGCTGCGCGTCGTAGAACTTCTGCCATGCCGCCAGAGCCTCGGCCTCGTGCTCCTGTCCGGCAACGAGATCGTAGAGCCCGACGGTCCTCGTCCGCGCAGACTCTCGGCGCGTCGACAGCGATCCGCGACCGCTCTCCACAAGAGAGCTGGCATCAGCGACTCCGCCCCCGGCGCGGACGAACAGGCTCCGCTGCATCTGCTCGTCGTCCGTCTGCCTCCGCACGAGCGCCGCGGCCCCCGCCAAAGCGCGGCCAGTGGTGCGCCCGTCGTGGTCGACGACCATGGCGCCTGCGCTTGCGCTCGCAACCTTGGCAGCCGCGCCAACGCCTTCGGATTGCATGAATGCCAGCACAACGGCCCAGAACGAAGCCATTACCGTCAATGGTCGTGTGCCCGCGCTTCTTTTCTTTTTGAAATGGTATATAAGCCGAGCTCGTCGAGCAGGTGGAGCGAATGTCTTGAGCCAAAATCGCGGGAGTTCGCGGTCGCGCGCAAACTCCCGCGAGGCCATCTTGGAGCCTCTGGTGGCCTTCTTGGGCGCATGTGCGCCTCTGTTGGGGCCTCTTGGCGGCCAGCTGAGGGTCTCTGGGAGCGCATGGACATCGAAGCGCGATTGCCCAAATGACCCCTCAGCCACGTTCGGGGCCAGCTGAGGTCCTTGGGAGGCCCATGGGTCTAACAATGGAGGTTCCCCAAGCCTGAGACTCCCCGAAAAATCGGGAAAAAATCCAACGTCTCCCACAAACAAAAAGACCCACACCGCTCGTACGTGCAGGTGTGTCCCAGGAGCAAGACTGCACGAATCGCCTGGATGTTTGCGCGCCCCAGGAGAACTGGTGGGCGGAGTGCTCGGAGCCGCCCATAGCGTGCACTGTGCATGCCATCTTCCGGTGGCAACTCATGGGGCCTCCCATACCATCATGTTGGCTCTTGCAACTCGATGCTAATCGACACTGAATCGACGCTGATCGACGCTGACCGACGCTGAATCGGCGCTGAATCGGCGCTATCTCATCGGCTCCTCGATGCTAATCGACGCTTGTGCAGTCTAAAGACGGAACTGGCAGGGTACGCAAGGCTCCCCCGATTTGCTACCGTGATTCGTCTCTGCCTAGCACAGCCAAGGCAGCCCTGCGCCCGCTCCGATCCCGCAGGGGCCCGCCTGATAAAGCCCGGGGACCAGGAACCACAGCGGGCCCCGAAGAAGAAACTCGCACGCAGATGTTGCACTCGGCGGGTGTTCGCGGCACGGTTTCGACGAGCGTTGGCACACATGCCCCCCTGGACCTGAACGGTGCTTCTCGCGAGGGCCTGGAACGTCCAAGGTGGAATCGGCCAGAAAGCCAACACCATTGGTTTTACTGAGGCATTGGCCGCACTTGGGCCTCCGGGGGTGGGGGGTCCGTCACTGTTACTACGACCCATTCGTTGATCAGCTTCCTCCAAGGTGGCCTCACGATGGCCCTCGAGGCTCCCAAGGGTGTCCCAAGACGGCCCCAAGAGGTGCTCAGGAGGCCCCAAGAGCCCCCCAAGAGGCCCCCCAAAGGCCCCCACGAGACCACCAAGCGATCCCCAAGATGCCCCGAGCGGGTCTGCAGAGGCACCCAAGACGCCCCAAGGGGCCCAAAAAGGCGCCTCCTCCTAATATGTCTACTCATCCCCCTTCCTCCTCATTCCTCCCCCTCCCCCTCTCCCTACTCCTCCTCCTCCTCCTTCCTCCTCCTCCTCCTCCTCCTCCTCCTCCTCCTCCTCCTCCTCCTCCTCCTCCTCCTCCTCCTCCTCCTACTCCTCCGCAGATTCCTCCTCCACCCTCCCCCTCAGGGTATGACGTAGCACCCAGCTCTTTATTCCACTGCATGTTCCTCCACATCCCTGATCAGGGCAGCTCGTCTGGGCATCGTTTCTGGGTGGGATGGTTGGGTTACGCTTTTTTGATTGGCGGCTCCGTGGACAGATCCAGGAAGCGGGGCGGACTCGACTGGGGCACAGAGTGAGATAATTAGCTGCAGAGGCGCATATGCCGCTGTAGCGAGTGCACATGCCAGGGACAAAATGACCCTCATTGGGGGCTGACGCTGGCGGCCCGACAGTGGGGAACGCGAGCACAGAACAGGAAGCGGACGGAAAGGAACTGTCGCACACGTGGCGCCGGATGATTGGGTTACGCGAAGCGTCTAGAATAGGCCCTCTGATGGCTAGCTGAAGGCCCGTTTGGGGGCCATGCGTCACAAAGTGCGCGAAGGGGTCGCCGAATCGAGGTGCTCTTGAGCCGTCTTGAAAGCGCCTCAGATGTACGATGTTTATGGGAGGTGTGCCAGATCGAGATTCCCACGGTGCGTTCTGACCAACATCCCGCCGCGAACCCAGCAGTGGTGACGAGGAACGGGCATCACCATCGGTATCAATTCCACCTCTGTCCATCCTCCCCCTGCTCATCATCCTCCTCATCCTTTGACTCCCTACGAGCATCTCAAAATCCGTGTCATCGCGGTCTTGACTCCGAGACGCGATTCTCGAGTTGCCCAGGTCGAGCCAATGTGTTGCTCCTCGTGAGGATGCGAATCATTGCTAGCACTGTGCAATCACTCGAAGCTGAGCTGGTGTTGTCTCGCGAGGAGTCCCAGAGAGCCCGTGTCAGGCGTTCTGGACCCAGGACGCCTGCTCCTTTGGCCTGCTCCGTTTTTTGTCCACTCAGCAACACCTCGCCGAAAACGGTAAGGCGCGTTTGCGGTGCCCAGGTTCGACCTCCCAGGCTGCTCGTCGGACCTGGCTGGAGTCGCCTTGTGTCCGCCGCGAGCGATGCATATATATATATATGTGTAGTGTTGATTCTATGACCTCCAACTTGGGCGTCGGATGCACATGTGTATTGGGTTGGCCAACAATCATCAGTAAAGTTTCACTCTGGGCTGTGAAGCTGGTTGTGCTGGAGATGTAAAAGCTGTTCGGCCCAACAGATGACCCAGCTCGGGAGTCCATGCCCGCTTCTTGCTGATGGTACTCGGAGAGGGGTGCCTCGCCAAGATCGACCGGGGAATCTGGCCTAAGGCTTACAGCAACGCCGAGCAAGCCAGAATTTGAGCAGGGACCGACCGTCCCGGCATTCCTATACGCTTGATGTTCAAAGAACAAAGACAATGTTCTTAACCATGAGGCCGATGTAGTCAAACAAGCAGTCTCAGCCAAAACAGATCTGAGAACATTTCATGGAAACCACAAGCACAAGTTCTCGGAACATCATTTGGTGGGAAATTGGCAAGCCAATACGCTTCGCCACTGCTTGAAGAAAGGCGCACCGATCCGTCTAATCTGACCGTGCCCGACACACTTGCAACATCCGTAATCTCGTAACTCCCCGTCCCCGCCCTCCTCCTCTTCTGGAGGCCACCCAAATCGAGTGCGAGTAGATGGGGTCGGAGGATCGCGCCGCATCGCCGATGCATCGCATATGCATCGGCAATTCATCGGCAATACATCGGCGATGCCTGCTATGCATCGGCGACGTCGGCGTGGTGAAAATCGGGCTCCGCATCGAGCCGCACCACCGATGCATCGCCGATGCAGCGCGAACCACCGCCCCCGCCCACTCGAGCCCCTCTTGGTAACCCTCCTGCGCCCCACGGGTGACAGAATGTATGCGCGTCCCGCTGCCACCCCTTCCAGCCCGGCCGAGAACCAGGGGCTCCCAGTTCGTGGTGTTCGCCCGGTAGTAGCCCGAGAACGCGAAGGTCTCCTCGCCTGCCCCGACCTGTCCGAGAAGGACGTCCTCGCCGAGGACAGTGGGCAGGGGGAGCAGGAACGGGAAGGGAGGGGGGGAGGAGGGAGGGGGAAGAGGGAGGGGGATGAGGGATGAGGAGAAGGAGGAGGAGGAGGAGGGGGATGAGGAGGAGGAGGAGGAGGAGGAGGAGGAGGAGGAGGAGGAGGAGGAGGAGGAGGGGGAGAAGGAGAAGGAGAAGGAGGAAGCGGAAGGAATGAAGGAAGACGGGGAAGGAAGCGGAGGGCGGATACGAGGAGGACGACGAGGGGGCGGGTCAGAGCGCTCGGATGCCATCGGGAATGCGTTCGGTCGGCGCTGGACCCCATCCCCGGTACAGCCACGATGCATCAACGACGCTGCAATACGCCCACCCGTCCCACGGAGGAGGAGGAGGAGGAGGAGGAGGAGGAGGAGGAGGAGGATCAGGGGGAGGAGGATCAGGGGGAGGAGGATCAGGAGGAGGAGGAAGAGGAGGAGGAGGAGAGGGGGAGAGGAGGAGAGGAGGAGAGGAGGAGAGGAGGATGAGGAGAAGGAGGAGGAGGAGGAGGAGTCTCCCCTCCACATAAGCCCCCACAACAGATATCCGGTGCACTTTGAGACACGAGCGCCACACATTGTCCTGCCGATCGGACGAGGAGCCCTGCTTCGACAGGGAAGTGCCATCCCTGAACTTCTGGCTGCAAGACCGGCGACGAGATAGGATCATACAAAAAAGGAGGTGCACCTCGACAGTGCCATTTTACCAAATCCGCCGACCCTTCGGCGCGTGTGAGACGCTGTCGTTGCCGTAGTCGTCATCGTCGTCGTCGCCGCCGCCGCCGCCGCCGTCGTCGTCGTCGTCGTCGTCGTCGTCGTCGTCGTCGTCGTCGTCGTTGTTCTCGTCGTCGTCGTCGTTCCCGTCGTCGTCGTCGTCGCCAGTCCCATAGAAACGTCGTACTTAAGTCGATTCCCTCCCCTTCTTCCCCTCCCTGACGGGGGAGGGGCACGGAGAGGGTAGGGGAAGGTGTGGGAAGGGGCCACGGGTTAGATTAACGCTCCCCCCCGGGGTCCGGGTCGGGGATGGTGGCCCCGGGTCAAAATCCGCCGACCCTGCCAGCGTGTGGAAGACGCTGTCCTGTTTGACTCAACGTCGTCGTCGTCGTCTTCGTCGTCGTCGTCGCAGCCGCCGCCGCCGCCGTCGTCATCGTCGTTGTCGTCGTCGTCGTCGTCGTCGTCGTCGTCGTCGTCGTCGTCACCGTCGCGTTTGACCTCCCTTTCCTTGTCCACCGCCCTCCTCCGCAAGGGAGCCAGCCACAGCGAAGCCGAAGCGAAATGGAGCAACGTCGCAGTTGAGTCCAAAGGAAAGCCTCTTCCCTTTGATCCCTTCTCCCCCACGGGGTGGGGGGGGATCCTGGGAGGGAGTCCTGTGGGGTCATGGGTCAGAATGCCATCCTCCCCCGGGGGCGTCCTGGGGCCAAAAAAAAACCAAGACAGCACAAGGGGCCCCCAAGACGGTCTAAAGGGGCCCGAAACGCCGAACAACGGGTCCAAGACGCCAAAGACGGCCACCTGACAGCCCAGGCGGCTTCGAAGACGCTCAAAAAGGCCTCCAAGAGCACACCATGAGGGCCCCAACAGGCAAAATGCAATCATGTGCTTTAGGATTTTGGGGAGATTCTGGCGTTCTCGCTCTTTCGGCTTCCCGACGCTCCAAGACGGCCCAAGATGCCACCAAGATCGGCACAAGAGGCCCCCGAAGGGTTTCCAAGACGGCCCCAAAACGACCCAAGAGGGCCCCAAGACGACCTTAGAGGCTTCCCAAAGGGAAAAAGAGGCCCCACAACGGCTCCAAGAGGGTGCCCACACGGGAGCCCGCACGATTATTTCGAGTCCTCGGCACCGAGAAGCTCCCAGGAGACCCCAAGATGCCCCAAGAGGCCCCCCCACGTGGCCCCAAGAAGCCCCCAAGAGGCCCCCAGGAAGCCCGAAGGGACCCCCAAGAGGCTCCCAAGAGGCTCCCAAGATGCCCCCAAGAGGCCCCCAAAACTGCCCACCAGAGACCTACGAGCGCGCTCCGAAGAGGCCCCACGAAGCATCACTGAGGACTGTGCCCCACGTCAGCGTCGTCGCCGCCGCCGACGCCGCCGTCGTGGTCGTCGTCCCCCTGCAGGGTCGGCGAAACTGGCCGCAAGGCCTCCCCAACACCGCCCCCCCCAGGGTCCCGGCGGGGCCCAAGGGGGGGGGCGCCAGCGGGGGTCCTACAGGGGAGGTCCCGCCTTCAGGGTCGGCGGCACCGGACGTACAGCCTTCACCGTAGCTGCAATGACTCCGCGTAAGACGGTCTGCGTGCAAGTGCAAGCTTTCACGGATGGTCCGCGCCGGAAGAAATCTCGAGCGGGAGCCCCGATTTGACCGAGACGAAACGGCACGCCATCAATCCCCGCAGATGTTGCACCATCGTGAATGTAGGATCACTCATCTGCGCTGCAAGGAAGCCAGAAACGAAAATCACAATTTAAAAAGGAACCGCTGTCCGTGTAGCTGTTGAGAAATTGCAAAACTAATGTGAAAACCACACTTAGAAAACGGCCCCTCCACCCCTGTAACTGTTTGAAGCTCTTGAAACGAACGCGCGCGGCGATGCAGCGAGGACCACACTCTTTAAGCACCCCCCCTTCCGTCTGAGCAGCTGCTGGAGCTTCTACCAGCTCTCTGGGCAGAGGTGGTTTCGCGGGGTTCCATGTCCCAGCTTCCTCATGGAACACATCGCCCTACCATCTCTCCTGGAATCTGGCCCCCCCCTCCTCCACCAGACCCCCCCCTCCACACACCCCTCCACCCTCCCATCCAGGCAGCCCCCCCTCCATCCTCCCTCCTCCCCCCCACCCACCCCTCCTCCTCCACTTTCCCCTCCACCCACTCAAGAATTTCGGGGGCGGAAAAGAGGGGGGTGATGACTGGGGGGGGGTGGATTTCATGGCGCGGGCCATGATTTTTCCTCAGATTTCATGGCGACTCTTCTTATTTCATTACGTCCCTGGCCCCCCCGCTGGGCCGCGCACATGCCGCCGGCCATGATTTGCACCCCCCCCTCTTGGACACCCCCCTCTTAGCCGCTCCCGAATTGTTGGAGCCTTTGGGGCTCTTTTGGGGCCTTCTTGAGGCCCTCCTGGGAGCCTCCCTGACCATATTGGAGAGCATCGATCAACGAGGGGGAGCCTTCATTAGCATCGCCCCTGAGAGAGCCCCACACGTCGCCTCGTGGGCCCTCTTGCGGCGCTCTTGGAACGCTCTTGGGGCGTTCTTGGGCTCTCTCGGGGCCGTCGTGGAGCCTTCTTGGACCCCTCTTGGGTCTCTCTTGGGCCCTCTTGGAGCCATCTGGAAGCCTCGGACGGCCATCGGGAACGACAAGGCGAGAATTGACATATTGTTTGCAAGACTTTCAAAGGACTTTGCCCTCTTGAACGCGTCCTGGGGAACCCCCAAGCCCGCTTGGACCCGTCTTGGTATGTCGAGGGCAGCCATCTTGAGCCATCTTGCGCTATCTTGAACCATCTTGGAGGTCCTTTGGGGATCCCTGAGGCCCTCTTGGAGCCATCTATGGCCATCTTGGACGCTCCAACGCCTCCCCAGCCCTCCAGACTCAGGGGTAGGATTTGGGGGGGGAGGTAACATCCTTTCCCGAAGGGGAGATGAACCTCGCTAGACTGAATCAACGCGTTCTCGGGGCTCCACAGAGACAATAGCTTCAGGACGGGCCCAAGAGTCACCGGGACCACCCCAAAAGCGCCCCCGGGAGGGTTCCAAGAGGAAGGCTTCGAGCCCAAGAGCGGCGACACCTTCTCCGCGCCGCCCCGTCGTCCTCGTTCTCTTCCCCCCACGTCCTCATCATCCTTCTCATCCTCTTCCTCCTCCAACGCCCACCTAGGTTCACCAGGTAAGTGAGAACGTGCTGCACCAAACTAGAAATAGCCATAACTATTCTCTCCAGCATCGTGATCATCATCGCCACCAACACCACCACCGCCATCATCATCATCATCATCATCATCATCATCATCATCATCATCATCATCATCATCATCATCATCACAATCATCATCACCATCATCGTAATCAGCAGCAGCAACATCAGCATCATCATAAACAACAGCATCATCATCAGCAGCAGCATCATCATCATCATCATCATCGGTGCCAGCATCAGCATAAACATCAGCCGAATCACAATCATCCTCCTCATCATCTTCGTCATCAGCATCAACATCAGCAGCAGCTTCATCACCTGCAGCATCCTAATCAGTAGCAGCATCATCAGCAGCATCAGCATCATCATCACCAACATCAACATCCACAGCTACAACATCATCAGACGCACCGTCGGCATCAGCATCATCACCAGCAGCAGTATCAAGTTGAACCACAATCGTAATCATCACTATCAGCACCACCATCACCATCACCAACACCATCACCAACACCATCACCAACACCATCGTCATCATTGGCATATGCATCGGCATTATTACAATCTACATCATCATCATCATCATCATCATCATCATCATCATCATCATCATCATCGTCATCACCACCATCACCTTCACCATCACCGTCACCAGCCGCAGCAGCATCATCATAATCATCACCAATCACATCATCATCAGCAGCATCGTCACAACCACCACCACAATCATCAGAAGCAGCAGCAGCAGCTTCAGCACCAGCATCAGCATCATCACCAGCGTCGTCATCACCATCAGCATCATAATCATAATCATCATCCTCGTCATCACTATCGTGATAATCATCATCATCGTCACCATCATCATCATCATCATCATCAACATCATCATAAGCAACATCATCATCATCGTCATCATCGTCATCAT
The DNA here is from genome assembly GCA_963575745.1 of Prorocentrum cordatum. Classification (NCBI taxonomy): domain Eukaryota; class Dinophyceae; order Prorocentrales; family Prorocentraceae; genus Prorocentrum; species Prorocentrum cordatum. The sequence continues at coordinate 271,372 of CAUYUJ010012213.1, read as the reverse complement.
CATCATCACCATCATCATCATCATCGTCATCGCCATCGCTATCAAAATGATCCTGCATCATCCTTCCTCCTTATCTTTCTCCTCCTCTTCCTCCTCTTCCGCCTCCTGTCTCATCCTTGCCCTCCGCCGTTCCTCCTCTTTCTGCTCAGGCTGATTCAAATTTCGATGTGACTGGCCTCCCCAGCTCTCTTTCCCACTGCGTGATCCCCTACTTCCCTGCAACTTGCATGGGCATAGTTCTGAGATGGCCTGGTAAGGATACTTTTTGGTTCGCGGGCGCGCGAAACGGGTCGAGTGCCGGGCTGGCAGGGGCAGACTATGCCACCGCCTGTAGGGATACGTTTCTTTTGGTCGCGGCCGCGAGCGAAGAGTGCAGGCGGCGAACAGGGTGTCCGGGCCGACGGGCAAGCCTAATTAGCTACAAGACGCGCCGCTAGCCGGCCGGCCCACTCACAAAGCAGCCGCGGGGCTGTGCGGGAAGCTGACGGCAGGGAACATCCTGAGAAGCTCGGGCACGTGCAATCTGACAAAATGTCGAGAGATTCGCTGCCTGCCGTGAGGCATAACCCACACAGCGACATGACGTGCACCAGGGCTGACGTGCCCGTCATTCCGGGTGGGGGGCAGGCGCGAAGCCCGATGAGCGAGTCGCCAGTGGGGCGCCAGGCCCGATCCGTCCCAACGACGTGTGCTGGCTAGGGGAGCTGAGCTGCCGAGGAACGTGGAACGACGCAAACCTGCCGGAAGAGGGGGGATGAGCCCGGGGAGCTGTTGCGGCTGCGAAAGGCTAAACCACTCCGGCGCGGTCACAGCACCCTAAAGTCCACCAGACAGTGCACGTGGGAGGCCCAAACGACCGCGAGCCGGCCCCGCTGACAACGGCACAGCGACAGGCCAGATGGACTAGAGGAGAAAGCCAGGCAGGCGTGGTGAGCATTGCCAGCGAGGCAGGGGGATCCAGGGGGGTGCTGCACAGGGGGCACGGCAGCTGCCGCCTGAAGTACGCCGAAGGCCACCGAGGGACGGCCTTATCCTCCACGTCCTGTATCAAGAATTTCAAACTCTGCAGTATAAGACATCAGAAGAAGAATATCGGCCGAAACGCCCAGACTGCCCTACCGACACGCCTGGTGGTCCCACGAGGAAGAGGTCTTTAGACGGAAAAAGGGGTGAGGGGGAACGTTCGGGGTGGACCGGCTCAGGGCGGGGAACATCTACCTGATATCGGCGATACATCGCTGATGCGATAGGTTCCCGCTAGCGAAACCACACGTTCCTTCACGGGATGGCAATCGGGCCCCTATCGGCGATCAATTTGCGAGTGTCCCCCTCTTGCGCTGCCCGAGTAGAGGAAAGAAAAACTGCATGACACAAGCTGTTGACGGTCCGCGAGGATTTCGTGGATCTGCGCAGGACCCCCCCATCCCCGGCGCCGGAGGCGCTACCAAGGGGTTGCAGCGCAGCTCCCAGAAATCCATCGGGAGCTCCGCGGAGGATTGCGTTTATGCAGTTTGTTCTCCTGCGACAGAGTGAGGAAAAGGAGGAGGAGGAGGACGACGACGACGACGACGACCAGGGCCAGGAGGGCGAGGATGGGAACGGGAGCTGCAGGGGAATCTCCTCGCCGTCCACATACACATAGACGTTGTAGGCCACCAGGCCGCTGCCCACCTGCAGCGGCTCCGCCCAGCCGAGCACGATCTCGCCCCCGGACTGCGCCGTGGGCGCCACGTCCCGGGGTTCGTCGCTGTAGCCCGTCGCGGCGAGGAAAAGCTCCTCGCGGGAGGGCGCCGGTCGTTGTGCCTACGCCGAGCCTGGCCATGGCCATGCCAGGCCCAGGACCAGTAAGCACGCCCGACGATGACGTTGACTACGACGACGACGACGACGACGACGACGACGACGACGACGACGACGACGACGACGTGGAGGAGGAGGAGGAGGAGGAGGAGGAGGAGGAGGAGGAGGAGGAGGAGGAGGAGGAGGAGGACGACGACGACGACGACTACGACAGTGCTGGGAGGGCACGTGCACCAGCCCTGGGGCAGGGATCGCCCGGCCAGGATCGGCGTGGGTGCGCGGTTGGCTCCCTCCCGCCTCGCTCCAGGGCCCCTGCCCGGCCTCGCTCACCTCGGCGGCCCGGGGGAGGAGGAGGAGGAGGAGGAGGAGGAGGAGGAGGAGGAGGAGGAGGAGGAGGAGGAGGAGGAGGAGGAGAAGGAGGAGGCGGCGGAGGAGGAGGAGGAGGCGGAGGAGGAGGAGGAGGAGGAGGAGGAGGAGGAGGAGGAGGAGGGAGGAGGGGGAGGAGGAGAAGGAGGAGGGGGAGGAGGAGGAGGAGGAGGAGGAGGAGGAGGAGGAGGAGGAGGAGGAGGAGGAGGAGGACGAGATCCCGTCGTGCGGCGATCGGCCCAGGAGGCGTCCTGGGGATATACGCTGGCCTCCGGCGGCCCTCTCGGCCGCGCGCCGCGCAGGACACGCTCGGCCTACCGCGCAGGACACGAAGAAAGCCTCTTGAGATCTTGGAGCGCTGCATCCCTTCTTTGAACGGGGCCCCGGGGCGCACCAATAAGTAGACACAGATAACAGGATTCCCCATACCTTCTCCTATTTTCGGGGGTGCTGTCTTCCCCCCACTTCCCATATGTTCCCACATTTTCTGGGGAACCGAGTACTGATTTTATATGTGTGATGTTTCCCCTCCTGATTCTTCCTTGCTCCTCTGCGAGGGTGAGCTCTTGGCAAGCATGGCCTCTGGTGCGCGGCCCACCGGTCATGCCGCACGCGGTGCGGCAGCAGCGGGCGGGCGTACTCCGTTCGATCCTCGAGCCTTGATCCTCGAAACTGCAGCCTCGACGCTGGATCCCCGATCCTCGAAGCTCGACCCTCGCCGCCCGATCAACGGCCTCGGGGCCCCCTGTGGCCCGTCGCCGCGGCGACGCGCACGGAGTGGAAGGCCCCGGGCGCGAGGCCCTCGAATGCCATCACCCTGTCCTCGGAGCCGTTGGTGATCTTCAGGACCTCTCGGGTCGGGCGAAAGGGGGGATAGCAAAGGGGGGGGTTCAGACTCAGCTCACGCAGCTGATTTCCCCGGCGCCTCCCGGCGCCGGGAGGCGCCCGTGTAATTATCGAGGAATGGGCCCCTCGGTGAGGCCGAAGCCAGCTGCATGCAGCAGATTTCGTAACCCCCCCTTTCCCAATCCCCCCCTTTCGCCCGGCCCGAGCCTCGGTGGCGCGCAGGACCTCGGTGGTCTGCAGGACGATCACGGGCGTGAAGCTCACCTCGGAGGGCAAAAGAGGGCCGAGGCGGGCTCACGGAGCTCCGCGCGCGCCCGACCACGGAAACGCGCCGCCAGAGCGCCAGGCCCACCGCTCTCCCCCCATGCGCGCTGCTCGCTCCGCGGGCGAGGGCGGCGACAGAAATATAGGGAGCCCACAAAGGACGCACGCGCCCAGCCATGTACATGAACACGGCCCCTCGATTCGCGTGACCGGCCGCGTGATACGAACACTTGTGCAACGCGCGCTCTCGAAACCAGCGTGGATGCATGTACATGTACGTCCTCCTTTCGCTCCTGAAGAAATGAGCCGTCCGCCCTCGGGGACGCCTCCCCCCGGGGCGGCCGGGAAACGTCTGCCCCCTGCAGCGGCACGTGCAGGTATATAGGCTTTCTGGCCGCCCTGGGGCAGGCGTCCCCGGCAGCAAGAGCAGTTCGTTCTTCAGCGTTGCTCTTCGTCCGCCAATTCGCGCGCTGGGGAGGAGAGGATGGGGAGGGGGTCTGGCGCCCGCGGGGACGGCGTCCGCGGACGCGCGAAGCTACCGTTTGCGCGATTCCTGGCCCCTTGTCACGAGATAGTGGGTGATGGGACGGAAGCTGCCGCTGAGCGGGGCATCCCACTCCACCGTTATCCGCATGGCGGCCTGCGGTGGAACCTCCGCATCCTCGTCGACATATCGCCGAAGGTCCACTGGCGCGTCCGGCGGCCCGAACTGGCAGCAGGTCACCTCGAGAGGATCGCTCAGGCTGGACTCGCCCGAGAAATAATCGAAGGCCGCGTAGACGCGGTAGTCCAGGCCCTGCACGAGGCCCGGGAGGTCGACGTCGACGGGGGTGTGGTTGGCGGAGCGCCCCGCGGCGACGAGCGCGGCGGGGTTGAAGATGCCCTGCAGGAAGTAGTCCAGGTAGACCCGGTAGCCGATGAGCATGTCCGAGTTCCCCTCCGACGGGGGCGCCAGCTGCACGGTCACCCGCCCGGAGCCGTCCTCGAACTCCTCGGCGCCCACGAGGAGGGGGCCCGGAGGGGCGCCCAGGTCCGAGGACGGCGTCACCGTGAGGTTGACGGGCAGGTCGGAGGCGCCTCCGCCGTCCAGTCCGTAGTAGGAGGCGAAGGAGAAGGAGGGCTCGTCCCCATACGCGCTGTCGTCATTGCTGGCGATCAGCCAGAAGCGGTAGAAGGACCCCGTGGGAAGGGTCACGGTGCTGCTGAGCTGTGAGGCGGGGATGACCTCGGTGGTAATGTACGAGCCTGGGATGTCCGGATTTTCGACCTGGGTGGTGACGAACTCGACCGCCTCGCCCCCCAAGCCGCCGTCGTGGACCAACCGGTAGCTCTCTATCGCTCGGCCGCCATCGCTAATGGGTGGCGACCATACGAGCGTCACCTCCCCCTCCACGAAAGGCTCTGCCCTGTAGAAACTCTCGACTGGCCCCGGAACATCAATCACCTCCACAGAGACCGGATACCCGTAGAGCAGCTGCTTGGAATGGTACAGCCGCTCGCTCGGGATCAGCTCGCGGGGGAGACCGCGGTCGTGTTCCCAGAGCAGCTGCATCGAGCCCGCGAGCTCACTGGCGCCCCACGACACTTGCAGGGTGTACAACGCCCCCTGCGAGAGCTCAATGGGGCCCATCTCAAAAGAGCCAGACTCACGGATCGACATGTAGTGCGTGCCGTTGAGAATCAGCGCTGCACTCTGGCAAGCGACGACCAAGGCAAACGTGTAGTTGGCGGTCTCGGGGGCCATGAGCTGGCCGTCCCAGCGCGCGGAGGCGTATCCACTCGTCGCCCCAGCGAGGACCCCAGACTCCTCCACGCTGGCAAAGCTGACGTTCGAGGCCACCGTCTCGCTTGCCGGCCGGCCCTCCAGCACCGAGTTGGCGAACACCTGCACGTTGAGCCCACCGCGCTTCGCCGCGGAGCAAAACACCTGGTGCGAGCCAGCCTCCCAGAAGTCCAGCGAGACCTGGGGAGAAGAGAAGCATGCACCACAACCACCAAATCCTCCGGAGACCCGTTCTGGACCTGATGCTAGAGTTAGGTCGGGCATGTCCTCATACAGGCGGAGCTTGGAAAAAAAAGAGAGAATAGTCAAAACATCGTGGAAAAATCGTCCCCATACTATTGCGTAACTATATTGGAAAAATTCCTCCTGTACAAAGAAAAGCTTCACTGAAACCTAGCGCACACCTTTCTACGTCCTCGGACCGTGAAATAACCTGTGGTGGTGTCCAGGTTGTACGGCAGGGTGTACAGGAGGCCCCTCTGAAGCCCGAGGTCGTGCGGGCCCCGCACCTCGCACAGCAGCTCCACCGAGTCGTCGCCCACGATCGCGTTGCCGAAGCTGTCCGAGTAGATGAGCTGCACCTCGTTCCAATACTGAGCCGGGTTCTGATCATCATCCGTCGCAGCCTTCTTGAAAAATGTCGACGGCCAATCCTTGCGCCCGGCTGTGTCGTCCACGCGCACTGGGAAATGGTACGGGCCATACTGCGCATAGTCCGGCGGGCTCTCAGAGGAGGGCCATGTGGGCTCAACGGGGTAAGGATTCACCTTGATTTCGTACGGGAAGTTGCTTGTTGCTCTGTCGTTCACCTCGCACGACATGGAGAGCAGCCCATACACCGAGCCAACCACGTTTGGCAGGACAGTTTTGTTGAAACAAACCTCATAGGTTCCTTGAGTCTCTGTCGTATTGATCATGTTAATGTACACATCGGGATCGTCGCAAACGACGGTCTCCTCGATCCCGTCATCGCTGTAGAAGCTCAGGCGTTCGTTCTCGTTGGTGTCGCGGAGGGTCAAGTTGAAGCACGATATCACGCCCGCCCAGATCTCGGTGGGCATCCCCTCAATCAGCGTATCGTCCCCCCAGGTGGGGCCGGGGACCACGGTGATCGGGAACGGAGAGCCCTCGATCGGCTCGTCGGCGACCATGATCTCGAGCCACGTTGTACCTGTGGCCAGGGGAGTGAGGCGCCCTGTGATGATGGCGTTGCCCGCCAGGGGGATGAACTCAAACTCGACCAGCGGGGGCCCGAGCAGGCGCCCGGTGACTCGCTCGTCCGGGACCCGAGTGCGCGCGTTGCCGAAGACGTCGCGGGTGGCCAGCTCGAAGACGTTCTGGACGGAGGCCGTCAAATGGGTGAGGCCGCCCTCGATGCTGCTGAGCCGGCCGGTCAGCGCGGCAGCCCCGACGACGGTCTGAACCGGCTCCCCGGCCCCCATCATGTGGTACTCCACGTTCCGCAGCGTGCGGAAGTGGAAGAAACGCTCCGCCGGGATGGGGGCCTCCAAGTGACTGTGCGGACCATCTGTCCGCAGCAGCGACATCTCGAAGAAGGCGGCCCCCTGGCCGTGTTCGTAGTACACACGCACGGGCACGGGGAGGTCGGCGGTGAAATAGTAGTCCACTCGGAAATCGCTCGGCGACGGTACGTCGGAAAGGCCCTCCATGCCGTCGTACACGGTAGCGTCGTCGAGCTCCAGCCGGACGCGCCCACCCGCGCGGACCACCACCGTGTGATTCCCCGTGAGCTCTGGAAGGAGGTAGCCAAACCACTCGGCGCTCCAATACTCCTCGATGCCCAATTCTTCATACAGAGCCGTCATATTTAAGGACAAATTGTTCAATGCCGGGTCGATCCTCGTGTACACGAAGTCGTCCTCGTCTACGTGCTGAGGTTCAGCCTTCAGGGCCAGGAGGGAGTTGAAGCCGAGGTTTGTGTGATACTTGGCGAACACGCCCCCTTGCACGGCCAGCGTCAGCTTGATCAAATACGTGCCTGCTCGAGATACGACCGGATGGAAGTGGTACAGCTGGTCTGCTGGATCGTAGACGCCGTGGAAGGCCAGCGAGTCTCCGAGCTCAATGTCATCGCCGACCCACCAGCCAGACACCGGCTCGTCTGTGCCCGTGGGGTCGGCGAGCAGCTTGAAGTCCGCCGACAAGTTGAGCCCGGCGGTGAGGTTCAAATTCCCGAACTCATCCCGCCCTGTGCACGTGAACTCGGAGATGGTGCCCGCGGTCATTGCGTCGGGGGTAAGGCAATAGATTCCGAGGTCCGAAGGCGCCGAGACCTCCCCTGGCCTCCAAAAGAGCAGCTCGGTGGGCGAGCCGGCCACGTCAACGCACAGCCCGTCGACGACAGGGTCCTCAACGCATCCCTCGCCGAGACGCACGCGCAGCTGGAATAGTCCAGAGAGTAGCGTATTGACCAAGACGGTCAGGGTGCCGTTGTTGTTGTTCACGGCCTCGAGCTGCGTCCCCCCGAGGTGTGCTAAGACCGTGGTCTCGTCCTCCGCCATCTCTGGGAGGCTGGTGGTGCGATTGTTGCCCCAAGTGTCCCTCATTGGCGGCGCGCAAAAGGGGGTAGGGGGAGGGGGGAAGGCTTCTTAGAAGGAGACTGCTTCTTAGAAGGCGATGGCCCTACACCTACAGACAAGGCCCGCCACTTCCATGAAGCAGGAGTACTTCTGAAAAGCCTTTTCCCCCTGCCCCTACACCCCTCGGCGCGTGGCCGACCTCAACTGCACCAGCACCTCCTGGACGAAGCCGGCAACGTTGCCGCCAACGAGGAGCCCCGGGCCCTCCATGAGGCAGGAGGAGGCCTCGATGGAGCCAACAGCAATCTCAGAGCTGAAGGGGCCACGCGCGAGACCGTGCACTCTCCGTGTAACCTCTTCCTGCTCAACGACGTCGGTGTACTCGAGGGCCGACACGTCGGCACCGTCCACGAGCAGGCGCAGCAGGAAGCTGCCGCTGACGGTTGGCACCATGCTGCAGAGATGAAACGAACTGTTCTGTTGGCGGCACCTGCCAGAGTCTACGATGGCACACGCCGGATCGGCTCTATTCGTCGTGTCGCACGTGGTGTAGGTCGTTTCGATCTCCAAGTACTCTGCACTGTCGTCAGATATGTAGTTGCCATAGGCGTCTCGCACCCGGATGGACACGTTGCAAAACACACCAGTCGTGCATTCAGCAGGTGGGTCTCCAGGGAAAACAAACGTCATGTAGGCGTCTGGGTGAGAGTTAAAATGACCCGTGACGCTGACCGGGCCGTTGAATCCATCGGTGTTTGGGTTGTCCGCACCGGCCAAATGGCCCTCCACCAAAAGTCCGTCGACGTAGACCTCCAGGTGATTCAGACCTGCACGGAAAGCAGTGTAGGAAACGTTGTAAGTTCCATCAGCGTTCAGCTCAATGTGAGAGGCGAATGCATAAACTCCGAACGTCTCGTCGAGCAGAGTAGCGTCGTCGATGTCAGCAAGGGCCAGGCTCTCGGGCTCCGACTGCCAGACCAGGCGAGCGGTGATCTCTGGACTGGCGCCATACTGCGGGCTCACGACACGGTTGCCGTAAGCATCCCGAAGCTCTAAGGTGAAGTACCTCAGCTGCTCAGAATCCGCCCGACGGCAGTGCAGAAGAGTGACCCTCTGCAATAGATACCCTTGGTGCACGAGTTGAGGGGGCCGGGCCGCGGGGAGGCCAACTCCAGGAGTGCAGACTAATGCGGGAGGGAGATGCGGTGAGCCCGCATCAAGAGTCTCTCCGGCAAAGAGTCACTCTTACACGTACCTGGATCCGGGATTCAGCCCGCTACCAACCTCCTACTCCTCCTCCTCCTCGTCCTCCTCGTCCTCCTCGTCCTCCTGGTCCCCGTCCTCCTCCTCATCCGCCCTCCTTCTCTTTGTCCGTCTCCGCCTCCTCCTCCCCCTCCTCCTCCTGGGTCTCCTCCTTCTCTTTCTCCTCCTCCTCCTCCTCCTCTCCTCTCCCCTTCCCCCTCCCCCTCCCCTCCCCCTCCGCCTCCCCCTCCCCCTTCCCCCCCCTCCCCCTCCCCCTCCCCCTCCCCCTCCTCCTCCTCCCTCCTCCTCCTCCTTTCCTCCTCCTCCTCCTCCTCCTCCTCCCTCCTCCTCCTCCTCCTCCTCCTCCTCCTCCTCTCCTCCTGTGTCTCCTCCTCCTCCTCCTCCTCCTCCTCCTCCTTCCTCCTCCTCCTCCCTCCTCCTCCTGTGTCTCCTCCTCCTCCTCCTCCTCCTTCTCCTCCTCCTCCTCCTCCTCCTCCTGCTCCTCCTCTCTTGTGTCTCCTCCTCCTCATCCTCATCCTGCTCCTCTCGCGTCCTTCTGTCACCAGCACCCTCATTCCTTAAGCCCTCGTCCTTCCAATACATTCCTCACTGGCGCCCTAAAGGCGAGTCCGTAGTCCAGGCTGGGCGTTTCGCTTGAGATTCCCTGCCAATATGTTTACCAAGACGCAGCACTTCCAACAGTTGCACAGCGGAGGGCCGGTTTTTCTCTAAACGTGGCCCTCGCCCACAACGGCGGGCACATTCGTCTTGTACTCTCCCACCAATTACACGGATGGAAGACAATTAGTTTTCAACATATGGTTCACGTCTCGGCGCTGTGCGCATTCATCTCAAAAACGTCCAACAACTACGCGGATGGAGGACGGGGGTTCGAGTTGATACGTCGTGAGGTTTTGAAGCCAGGAGTCTTGGATTGTGTCTAGACACACATGTGCAGGGCGGCTCATCCTCGAAGTAGGAACGTCGCTCGGTACCTGCTTGAACTGAACAACTCGATACTGCCGTGATCTTGACAGGGAAGGACAGAGGTGGCTTCCTTTGAAGCAGATCTCCCACATGAGCTGCGGGCCCACAGGAGCGCTCGTCTCTCAAGGGGGGCACGCCTCACAGTGAAGAAGAGTGCGTGCAGGGAAATTAGCCTGGCGAAGGACCCAACCATATGCTGTTGTGTAGATACTGCAATTGTGAATGCCATCTTGGCCCGCGCTCCCTATGTGGCCACGGCTTTCCGCCGGAGCCCGACATGCTCAGGGGCACGTTCGTGGCTGTCTTCGCGGGCGCCGACGACGACAAGGACGGCGCCCCTCTCACCGAGGAGCAGAAGCAGGAGAAGGCCTTGAGAGCCATGAGGGAGGAGGTGGCGTTGCACGTCGACAAGGCGGAGTACGACGCCCAGGCGCGGTTGTTGAAGCAGCACAACTATGGGGCCACGATCCTCGTGAGGGATGTGCCGCAATGGCCCGGGGCCGCCGTGCGAACCCTGCCACTGGCGCCTTCGGTGGAGCTCCCTATGGAGCCACGGTCCTCGTGAGGGATGTGTCAAAATAGCCCGAGGCCGCCATGCGAACCCTGCCACTGGGGCCTTCGGTGGAGCTCCCTATGGAGCCACGGTCCTCGTGAGGGGTGTGTCGAAATAGCCCGAGGCCGCCATGCGAACGCAGCCACTGGGGCTTTCGGTGGAGCTCCCTATGGGGCCACGATCCTCGTGAGGGGTGTGCCGAAATGGCCCGAGGCCGCCATGCGAACGCAGCCACTGGGCGCCTTCGGTGGAGCTCCCTATGGGGCCACGATCCTCGTGAGGGGTGTGCCGAAATGGCCCGAGGCCGCC
>CAUYUJ010012213.1:255682-258182 GCA_963575745.1 Prorocentrum cordatum | reverse complement strand
ATGGAACTTAAAATTTTTAAGTGCTCGTGTAGGGTAGCTCACGTGCCTCGTTTTCCCTGGATAATCAACCCCAGCGATAAACAAGTTCAGGGCGCCAGGGGGAGGAGGAGGAGAAAGAGATAGAGAGAAAGAGAGAGAGAGACAGAGAGGCCAGGAAGGAGAAAGAGATAGAGAGACAGAGAGAGAGAGAAAGAGATACAGAGAAAGAAAGAAAGAGAGACAGAAAGAACTACAAAGAGACAGAAGGACATTGGTTTCGCTTGAGACATCCTGAAACAACGTGTTCGCTTCGCTTGATGTTGTTATCTCAACATAAGAAGGAAGTAACTTCGATGGCGAACTTTTCCCGTGATAATGAAGTTCGGCCTCCGCGCCCCCGCGCCCCCTACCAAACTCTTATTGGTCGACGATAAAAAACTCTAACGACTTAGGGGGGGGGTCACGTTATTCTCATCGGCATGCGGTTATCATCAATATCAAGATCATCATCATCATCATCATCAGCATCATCAGCATCATCAGCATCATCATCATCAGCATCATCATCAGCATCATCATTATCAGCATCGTCATCATCAGCATCAGCTGCATCATCATCATCGGCATCATCAGCAGCATCGGCAGAATCAGCATCGTCATCAGCATCAGCATCATCAGCATCATCGTACTCAACAGCAGCATCGTCATCATCAGCATCAGCATCATCATCATCAACAACATCATCACCATCACCATCGTCATCAACATCATGATCATCAACCTCATCATCGTCATCATCACCATCACTCAGATCATCATCATCATCAGCATCATCATCATCATAATCAGCATCACCATCACCATCATCATCATCATCATCATCATCATCATCTTCAGAATCATCACCATCATCATCACCAGCATCATCATCATCATCGTCACCATCATCAAAAGCAGCATCATCATCAGAATCAGCATGTTCAGCATCATCATCAGGTTCGTCAGCATAATCGACAGCAACATTAGCATCATCATCTCATCATCAGCAGCATCTTCATCGGCATCGTCAACATCATCATCATCATCATCAGCAGCAGCAGCATGTCATAATCACCATCAGCATCTGCCTCAACATTAGCATCATCATATCATCATCAGCACCAGCAGCATCAATATCATCAGAAGCAGCATCATCGGCATCATCAGCATCGCCAGCAGCCTCATCATCTTCATAAACATCATCAGCATCATTATCATCATCAACATCGTCATACTTATCAGCATCATCATCAGCATCATCGTCATCATCATCAGCATCATCAGCATCATCATCATCATCCTTTGTCAGCTCCTCCTCCTCCTCCTCATCCTCCTCCTGTCTCCCCCTCCTCCTCCTCCTCCTCCTCTGACTCCTCCTCTGACTCCTCCTCTGACTCCTCCTCCTCCTCTGTCTCCTCCTCCTCCGCCTCCTCTGCCTCCGCCTCCTTCTCCTCCTTCTCCTCCTCCTTCTCCTCCTCCTCCTCCTCCTTCTCCTCCCCCTCTCCCCATCCTCCTCCTACTCCTCCTCCTCATCCTCCTCCTCGCTCGTCCTTCTGTCATCAGCATTCTCACTCCTTAAGCCCTCGCCTTGCCAATCAATTCCACACTGACGCCCTATCAGGCGAGTCCGTCGTCCAGGCTGGGCAATTCGCTAGAGACTCCCTGCCAATATGTTTCCCAAGACGCAACACTTCCGACAGTTACACAGCGGAGGGCTGGCCTTCCTCGAAACGTGGCCATCGCCCACAAGGGCGGCCACTCTCGTCTTATACACTTCCAACAGTTGCACGGATGGAGGACAATCAATTTTCAGAATGTGGCTCACGTCTCGGCACCACGCACATTCATCTTAACACATGTCCAACAACTGCGCCGGTGGAGGCCGGTACGCTTTCACGACAGGGATCTGACTTGATACGTCGTGAGGTGAGGAAGCCAGGAGTGAAGGATTGTGTCTAAATATACAGCCAGGGTTAGGGCGGCTCCTCCTCAGACAAAAAGACGTCGATTGGTGTGTAGGGGTACGACCGAGGCATCGATTCTATACGTGTGTCCGTGTGTATAGGGATACGACCGAGGAGTCGATCACATACGTGTGTCCGTAGGTAAAAGTAAGAGAGGAAGAGGTTAGCTACTCCTTTTCCAGGGCGCTGCGCGCAGAGCAGCGCGGTATGTGTACCAATACCTGAGCCGATACGTTGACGGCACATGACGATATAATGGTGCGTTGAGCGGACTTCACACACAATTGGCCGTGTTCTTGACGGAGGTGGCTTCCTTTGAAGCGGATCTCCCACCTGCACTGCGGGCCCACAGGAGCGCTCGTCTCTCAAGGGGGGGCACTCCTCACAGTGAAGAAGAGTGCGTGCAAGGAAAAAGAGGAAGGGACCTGGGACGGAGGGTGTACTGCAGCATTGCTGGCTCACCTTGGCTTTACTCTTGCTCGTGTCGTCCTCCTCCTCCTCCTGCTCCTCCTCCTCAT
>CAUYUJ010012213.1:135000-245582 GCA_963575745.1 Prorocentrum cordatum | reverse complement strand
CCCCCCAAGTAGTCCCAGCTGGCCTCAACAGGCCCCCCAAGAAGCCCAGAGTCTCGACATCTCAACCCTGGGGCGCGGAGACCGCCCCAGACTGCTCGGGGAGCCTGTTGAGGCCAGCCAGGACTACCTGAAGGCGGTGTTTGTGCGCAGCCCGAAGCCTGACCAACCACGACGCGGCAGCAAACCACGATGACGCAGCTGCCCCCCCCAAAAAAAAAGCCCAGGGTGTCGACTCTGATCCGCAGTTTCTGGGTGCTACGTGCCGATGGCGCTGCTCCCCAGACCTCTCCCAGGGTGCGTTCTGACCAGAACTTCGAAGCAAATCCAGCCGTGGCGACTGGGGCCTCAAAGGAACCCCAAAAAGGCGAACACGAAGCAAGGATAGCGGCATCGGCACCTTTTCCTCCTTCGAGCCACGACGCAGCAGCTCACCCCCCCAAAGGCCAGGAGTCGCCAAGGGCGACGTGAGCTTGATCGACGGGCCCCGCCCGCCGCCCGCCGCCAGCTCGATGAGGCCCGTGGCCTCCGGCGCGCGGCGTCGGGCCCCCGCGGCGCACCCTCGTCGGCGCCGTCGTCCTCGCGGTCCCCGCAGCCCGCTCCCGCGGCGCCTCGCCCTGCAGCAGAGCAAGAAACTCACTGCGGCGTCCTCGTGTCGTGACGACCCTGGCGTAGGCTTCTGACACCGCGTGGATTGTTCACCCTAGAAGGATCGGCGGCTTCTCGTTCGCCAGATCGTTCCACGTCGACCGATTCCTGGGGAACTGCCGGCGTTCAACCTTGAACGCCCACGGCGGGGTCGCCGCAGAGTCAACACGACGCGAACCTACTGTGGCAAAACACAGGCTTTCGAAGGACAGCACAAATTTCTTAGATTGGCCAGGGGCGGCGCCAGAGGCGCCGCCAGGGGGATCCAGCACAGATTCGATAAAGATGCGCAAACTTTGATGTGTGTGTGCATATGTATATATATATACATATATATATATATATAGAGAGAGAGAGACACACCTATATATATATATATATATATATATATATATATATATATTATCGGAGGTTGGGGGGTGAGATCGAAGTGGAACGGAGAGCCCCCCGACCGGGAAATCGATTTCGGTTTCGTGTTCGTGCGTGCCGTGCGTGCGGGCGAGGCGAAGCTGCGTGGGCGGGCGAGAGGAAAGTCTCCTGTGGCTGAGGCGCGGCCGGACCAAATGATTCTCCACCGGGCGGCCGGTGGCGCGCGGTGTCCCGCCGGTGTCCCGGTGGTGTCCTCTGTGGCTGAGGCGCGGCCGCACCAAATGATTCTCCACCGGGGCGCGGGGCCGCGCGGTGTCCCGCCGGTGTCCCGGTGGTGTCCCGTCGGTGTCCCGATGATGATGTTGATGATGATTACGGTGACGATGATGATGACGATGATGATGATGATGGTGATGATGGTGATGATGGTGATGATGTTGATGATGGTGATGATGATGATGATGATGATGATGATGTTGGTGTTGATGATGACGACGTCGATTGTGAGATCGATTGTGATCGGAGGTTGGGGGGTGAGATCGAAGTGGAACGGAGAGCCCCCCTACCGGGAAATCGATTTCGGTTTCGTGTTTGTGCGTGCCGTGCGTGCGGGCGAGGCCCCGTGCACCCACCAGTACAGGCTAGGCTTTGCCAGCCGCTCTCTCCGAGCGCGCCCCGTTCCTTCGGGCGGCCGCGCGGGCTCGCCGCCGCGGCTGGAAGCGAATCGAAAAACTGGGGCGTCTGGGCCCGTGGAGTTCGGCCGTCTGCATAAAAAGGGATACGCCGACAGGACGCCGGCGCGGGCCCCTGGGAGGGGTTCCGGTTCCGTTTTGAGGTTAGCGCCGAGGTTCGGTCGAGGTTTCCTGGCCCTCGGAGGCCCTGCTCGCCGCCGCGGCTGGAAGCGAATCGAAAAACTGGTGCGTCTCGGCCCCTGGAGTTGGGCCGTCGACATAAAAAGGGATACGCCGACAGGATGCCGGCGCGGGCCCCTGAGTCGTCGTTCGCCGTCGCTGTTGGAGTCGGCGTCGGTGCGCCCCTGCAGGTTCCCTTGGGAACTCCTGAATCGTTCCCGGGGCCATGTTGAATCACCATTCCGCGCTGCATGCTGTGCCGGCGTTGACGCCGTCAGACCGCATCCCATCACGGTTCTGTGTTCGGAGAGTTCCCGCGGACCTTTGGCCGGTCCCGCGGCCATGGCCGCCGCCGCCCGCATGCTCACACATGCGCTGCCTATGTCCCAGGGCCAGGCTTTGCCAGCCCCAGGGACAGAGGCACCCTACGCGGGCTCGCGCAGACTCGCGCAACGATACGAGTACAAGGGCACTTCCTTTTCGGGCATGGTGGAACTCCATCCTCAGCGCCTGCTGACTCGGGAGGAGTTCAAGACGAACTTGCTGGCAGCACCAGGCGTGCTGAAGGTCTCTGTGCTTCCAAAGATGTTTGTGGCCACTCGGCGTTTGGGTTGGCCATTTGGGATTTCGGGTGTCTTCGGGGGCCTCCTTGGGGGGAGCCATATTGAGCCACCTCCGGCTATCTTGAACCATAGTGGAGGCCATAAGGGGTTCCCCGGGGATGCTTACGAGGGTGACCCTCAGGTCGTGGACAAGAGCTCCAAGACCTTGCAGGGCATAGGAGGCGACCACGTCTTCGAGCAGAACCTGGAAGTCCACCTGCACCGCGAGCCCCATGTAGCTCTGGAGTTCGAGATCACGCGGAACAACCACATGAAGCACATGGAGGGGCGCCCTTACACTGAGACAGCGATGTTCAAGGACCCCCCGCAAACGGCATCACGCGGCGGTGTGGCGCGTGCTCTTGCACGCCGTCAAGGGCCGGGAGCTCCTTCCACAGCATGCCCGCGACAACTGCAAGAGCTGCCTGACGAGACACGGCACCTGGGAAGACGACGTGCTCCCAGAGGGCCTGGAGGGGATCCCGCTTGAGCCAGGCTTTGCCAGTCCTGCGGGGTCCCCCAGCTCTCCGACGCAGGCGCCGGGCCTTCCAACAGCGCCAGGCCTTGCCGGCTCTCCGACGCAGGCACCGAGTCGCAAGCCAACGTTCCCGTATCCTTTCCAGAACGCTCCCGCGATGCCCGGGGGCCAGGCGACCGCCACTGCGGCGCGGGTGGAACCCTGCCCCACCGAGTCGGCCACAATGAGTCAGGGTGGCCGCGGGGTCCCGCTTGAGCCAGGCTTTGCCAGTTCTGCGGGGGTGGAAGCTTCAATAAATCAGGGCGGCGCGACCGGGCCTCCTGCCAAGAAGAGTAAAGCGGCGCCCGGGGGCGCCGCGATCGCCCCTGCGGCGCAGGTGAGCGGAGGGGCGCGCCAGGCCTCCTGCCCGGAGGGCCTCAACTACTGCGAGGCTGGGGTCACGGAGCTGAGAGCGTTCGAGCGGGACGGGAACATTGCATCGTTGGTCAAGGCCCAGGACCTTCTGCTCAAGGGGATCGAGCGCATCTCGGACGTCTTGCCTGAGGGGCGCGATTTGGACGGCACCGAGTACGAGACGCTAGGTGCGGAGTTCAATCGCTTCGCGGAGATCGCGGAGGATGCGCGCGTGCGCATGCGGACCGAATTGGAGGCGGCAAGGAGGCCAGCGGGCGGGGAGCAAGCGGCGGCAGGCGAAGCCCAGGGGTCGGGGCCAGGCTTTGCCAGCCCGGCGACCCAGGGGCAGAAGAACCAGGACACGGCGGATGCGGAGAAGACGCCGCCAGGGTTCGACCCCGAAGCCGATTGGACAGAGGACACGGCGGACGTGCACCAGTTCGACATCACGGCTGACCTGCGCGAGGAGCTGGCCGAGAAGCCCGATGGGGGCCCGGCCGCCGCCCGTGAGTCCAGGGAGGTCCGCGCTGCACTCGGCGCCGAAGTTCTTCCCATCCCGGATGTTTTGAAGCTTGCGCAGGGCCAGCCGATGGACAGCAACGCCGCCCTGGACGATGTTCGTGCTATGAAGAGTCGCGGTGTGGAGCACGTGCGGCACCGAGTCATCGATGAGCCCAGCGATCCCGAGGTGCAGGACAACATCGACAGGATGCGCCGCGAAGCCTGGGAAAAGCACGAGGAGCGTCGGAGGACATGCGCCCGTGGCCTGGACACGCGGGACATGTTCTTGGGCCGCGAACTGGTGTACGTCAAGCTGGTCAGTGCCGGCGCGGTGCCCATGACTCCGAACGAGTTTTTGAATGCGGCGTCTAAGAGGTCCCTCTGCGTCGAGGATTTGTCGCGGCCACCTCCAAACACGCAGGCACGGGAGGGCCGCTTGCGCATGCTCGCGCTGCGGGAGCATTACCAGACGTTGTTCAAGGAGCTCCCGCATAAGGCAGCGCAGAAGTTTTCGCCGAACCAGCTGGGGGACGACGACGGACCATCGAAAGCGCTGGTGGGCTTGGTCAATCACCACTCTGGCGAGGTGGTGGAGCTGGACGGGTGCAGAACGCAGTGGTGCCTTCGCAAGGTCGCACCAGGCAGTGCCAGTGCCGCGCAATTCGAGAATCCACAATTCTGGCGCGTGCAAGGCGGTTACACCGTGGGACGACGCCCGGAGGGGCGGCGCGAGCACGGCCGGCGCGGGTCCGAGCTCTTCGCCAAAGCCGTCGACGCACAGGCCCAGCGCGAAGCCGCCGCCGTGAACGAGGGCGAAGACATCAACCCACAGGTCTACATGCCCGCCTGGGCCCGCCAGTGGAGCAGGGCATGCGCCCCGTGCGAGGCGGTCGAGACGCGCGAGTGGTGTCGGCAGAGCCCCGTCACGACGCTGGGGCAGCTCTTCTGGGACTTGGGCCGGACGCACACGGCCAAGGCCATCTACGCCTTCTACAGGACGCTCCGGCTGGTCGCGTTGAAGAGGGACAAGAACAGTTCCACCAAGGCGAGCAGCGCGCCAGGCTTTGCCAGCGCATCTCGGCCAGCCGGGTCGGCAGCTGCTTTCGGTTTCACAGGGTCCGACCTCCAGGCGCCCCGCATCCGCGCAGATTACTCGTACCCGGCGACCAACCGCGAGGTGCTCGTGGAGGACTACATAGAGGCGGTGGGCTTGTCCACAACGTACGTCAGCTCCATGACCAAGCAAGAGTTGCTGGACGAGGCTGCGAAGTGCGCGACGTTGGCGTTGCCTGGGGACATGCGCCCGCCGTGGCTGGATCACGCGTTCCCCCAGGCATTGCCAGGGGATGGCTTCTTGTCCGAGTTCACCAGACCGTCTTTCCTCTACTGGGGCGCCAGCTTCCTCGACATGCTTTTCGGCACCGCTCTGGGAAGCGATCTCAACGACCAAGCGGTCAGCGTCGACTACCAGCTGGCGGGTGCCATCGCGCGCCCCCTGTATAAGTGCGCGCAGATCGCCGACGCCAGCACCGGAGCAGCGCGCATGAACGTCGCGTCGATGTCAAAGCTTTTGCGGGACACCGCGGGTCGGGGCCACTACACGTGCAAGGAGTGCGCTGAGAGGAAACAGGGCGCCGATGACACGCCAGGCTTTCCCAGCGTTGCCCTTCGCGCCCTGCACTTGTACCCCGCGGTGTTCGGGCCGGATGGCGAGCCCACGCCGCTTCGCGCGATGACGCCCCATCGCGTGTTCGCGCACGCGCCTCCGGAGAAGCGGGGGCGGGGCGTCGAGCGAGTCCAGCGCCACGTGGTGACCCAGGCGAACCCCACGATATCCACGGCCACGCCGACATGGCACACTTACAACGCGGAGGAGAGCGAGGCCACTTGGATCGCATCCAGTGCGTTCAAGGCCACGCCGCCGAGCAAGACGTGAATGGAAGGGGGGCACTGGCTGCGCCAGGCTTTGCCAGTGCTTGCAGGCTCCTGCATCATGAAGGATATAGTTTCTGATTTCGCGTAGGCTGCGCCAGGCTTTGCCAGCGCTTGCCAGGCTGTGCGGAGGCTGCGCGTAAGCTTCGCCAGCGACCCCTGGAGTTGGTCTGTCTACATAAAAAGAAATACGCCGACAGGACGCCGGCGCGGAACGCTGGGAGGGGCGCCGGTCCCGTTTTGAGGTTGGCTCCGAGGTTCGGCAGAGGTTCCCTCGCCCTCGGAGGCCCTGCTCGCCGCCGCGGCTACAAGCGAATCGAGAAACTGGTGCGTCTGGGCCCCTGGAGTTGGGCCGTCTACACAAAAAGAGATACGCCGACAGGACGCCGGCGCGGGCCCCTGGGAGGGGTCCTGGTCCCGTTTTGAGATTGGCGCCGAGGTTCGGTCGAGGTTTCCTGGCCCTCGGAGGCCCTGCTCGCCGCCGCGGCTGGAAACGAATCGAAAAACTGGTGCGTCTGGGCCCCTGGAGTTGGGCCGTCTACACAAAAAGAGATACGCCGACAGGACGCCGGCGCGGGCCCCTGGGAAAGAAAAAAAAAAAAGAGGAAACAAAAGGGGTCCCGGTCCCGTTTTTGAGATTGGCTGCCGAGGTTAGGTCGGGTTTCCAGGCCCTCGGAAGGCCCTGCTCGCCAGCCGCGGCTGGAAAGCGAATCGAAGAACTGTGCGTCTGGGGCCCCTGGATTGGTCCGTCTACACTAAAATGGATCGCCGAACAGGACGGCCCGGGCGGCGTCGCTGTCGCAGCAGTTCTCATCAATTGCATTTGCACCATGTGCAACCCGACAAAGGGAGGGAGAGGAGCCTCAGCAGGCCTCCGAGAAAAAATCTCCACTGGCATCGTCAGGAGAACAATCACCACTGTTGCCGATTGCTCGGCCCCTCCACCCCCCCAACCTCCTTATCACCCGCAGGGTGGTCGTATAGGTATATATATATATATATATATATATATACATAGATATCGGAGGTTGGGGGGTGAGTCCGACGTGAAAAGGAGACCCCCCCTACCGGGAACACGATTTCGGTTTCGGGTTCGAGTCGTGCGTGCCGTGCGTGCGTGCGTGCGAGCGAGGCGAACCTGCGTGGGCGGGCGAAGGGCAATCCTACTGTGGCAGGGCCGCGGCCCGACCAAATGTTTCTCCTCTGGCGGCCGGTGGCCCGCGGTGTCCCGCCGGTGTCCCGCTGGTGTCCCGAAATCCTCCTGTGGCTGGGCCGCGGCCGGACCAAATGTTTTTCCTCTGGCGGCCGGTGGCCCGAGGTGTCCCGCAGGTGTCCCGCTGGTGTCCCGTGGTGTCCGCCGTTGCTAGGGAGAAGTCACGACAAATGATTCTCCACCTCCCGCCCGTCCAGCGGTGGCTCGCGGTGTCCCGCAGCGTCCCGCAGTGTCCCGCGGTGTCCCGTGGTGTCCCGTGGTGTCCCGTTGAATGAGATCGATCGTGAGATCGATAGTGAGATCTATACTGAGATCGATACTGAGATAGATGTGGTGCCCCGAGGTGTTCCGTGGTGTCCCAACAAGTGAGATCGCTAGTGAGATCGATACTGAGATCGACAGATGTTCCGTGGTGTCCCGTGGTGTCCCGTGGTGTCCCGTGGTGTCCCGTTGAGTGAGATCGATAGTGAGATCGATAGTGAGATCGATGTGGTGTCCCGAGGTGTCCCGTGGTGTCCCGTGGTTTCCTATGTTGTCCCGTTGGGTGAGATCGATAGTGAGATCGGTAGCGAGATCGATGGTGAGACCGAGAGGTGTCCAGCGGTGTCCCGCGGTGTCCCGCGGTGTCCCGCGGTGTCCCGTGGTGTCCCGTGGTGTCTCGTTGAGTGAGATCGATAGTGAGATCTATAGTGAGATCGACATGTGTCCCGTGGTGTCCCGTTGAGTGAGATCAATAGTAAGATCGATTGAATCAGATGTTGGTTCTCCCCCCCTCCCCCCCCCACAATCCGCCGACCCCTTGGGGATCATCGGCGTGTGAGATGCTTCCCCCTCCCCAAACCCCTCCCCCGGGAGCCTGGTCCGGTCGATTTGGAGGGGGGGGGGGGGGTCCGGGACGAGCGATCCACGGGGCTTGTCCTGGCCCACGAGGGCCTCAAGAGGGGCCACGAAGCCCCCAAGAGGCTTCCAAGACGGCCCACGAAGGCTCCGAGACGCCAAACGACCGCTCCAAGACGCCCACGATGGCCCCAAGACGGGCCAAGAGGTCTCCAAGACGGCCTTGAGGTCCCAAATGAGCTTCCCAAGAGGGCCCAAAGAATCTAAAATTGCTGATTTTCCAAAGTGTTTTTCGATGTTTTTTGCTTTTCCGCCTTTCCGGCTTCCCGACGCTCCAACGACATAAATGCACCAAAAGATGCAAATAGGCCCCCAAAGATAGCCCCAAGATGGCCCAATAATGAGAGACATAAAAAACATAAGAAAGAAAAAAAGAAAAAAAAAAAAATGTGAAAAAAAAAAGAAAAGAAAAAAAAAAGGAAAAAAAAAAGAAAAAAACAAAAAGAAGAAAGTAGAAAGAAGAAAAAATAAAAAAAAGAAAGAAAAATAAAAAAATAAGTCCCCCCCAAGATGGCCTCCCAGTACGCCCAAGATGGCCCACAAGAACGGCCCAAGAGGTCCCCAAGACGGCCAATAGGGCCGCGTTGAAGGGGGGGGTCCGGGACGAGCGATTCACGGGCCTTTTCCTGGCCCAAGAGGGCCTCAAGACGGGCCACGAAGCCCCCAAGAGGCTTCCAAGACGGCCCACGAAGGCTCCGAGACGCCAAACGACCGCTCCAAGACGCCCACGATGGCCCCAAGACGGGCCAAGAGGTCTCCAAGACGGCCTTGAGGTCCCAAGTGAGCTTCCCAAGAAGGCCCAAAGAGTCTAAAATTGCTGATTTTCCAGAAAGTGTTTTTCGATGTTTTTTGCTTTTCCGCCTTTCTGGCTTCCCGACGCTCCAAGACGCGCGAAGAGGCCCCAAAGATAGCCCCAAGATGGCCCAAGACTCCCCCAAGACGGCCTCCAGACGGCCCAAGACGGCCCCAAGACGGCCCAAGAGGTCCCCAAGACGGCCCAAGAGGGCCGATTTGGAGGGGGGGGGGTCCGGGACGAGCGATCCACGGAGCTTTTCCTGGCCCAAGAGGGCCTCAAGACGGGCCACGAAGCCCCCAAGAGGCTTCCAATACGGCCCACGAAGGCTCCGAGACGCCAAACGACCGCTCCAAGACGCCCACGATGGCCCCAAGACGGGCCAAGAGGTCTCCAAGACGGCTTGAGGTCCCAAATGAGCTTCCCAAGAGGGCCCAAAGAGTCGAAAATTGCTGATTTTCCAGAGTGTTTTTCGATGTTTTTTCCTGTTCCGCCTTTCTGGCTTCCCGACGCTTCAAGACGCGCGACGAGGCCCCAAAGATAGCCCCAAGATGGCCCAAGTAATGGGATGAGAGAAGAGAGTAGGGCAGAGGGAGGTGCGGAGGGAGGGAGGAGGAGGTGAGAGGAGCGAGGGGAGTGAGGCAAAAAACACTCAAGATTATAGTAGTATTTTAGTGTGTTATGTAGAGTTAGTGAGATAGGTATCAAAGATATAATATAATTATTAGAGGATTTTTAAGGATGCAGTCCCCCAAGACGGCCTCCAGACGGCCCAAGACGGCCCCAAGACGGCCCAAGAGGTCCCCAAGACGGCCCAAGAGGGCCGATTTGAAGGGGGGGGGGGTCCGGGACGAGCGATCCACGGGGCTTTTCCTGGCCCAAGAGGGCCTCAAGACGGGCCACGAAGCCCCCAAGAGGCCTCCAAGACGGCCCACGAAGGCTCCGAGACGCCGAACGACCGCTCCAAGACGCCCACGATGGCCCCAAGACGGGCCAAGAGGTCTCCAAGACAGCCTTGAGGTCCCAAATGTGCCAAGAGGGCCCAAAGAGTCTAAAATTGCTGATTTTCCAAAAGTGTTTTTCGATGTTTTTTCCTTTTCCGCCTTTCCGGCTTCCCGACGCTCCAAGACGCGCGAAGAGGCCCCAAAGATAGCCCCAAGATGGCCCAAGAGTCCCCCAAGACGGCCTCCAGACAGCCCAAGACGGCCCCAAGACGGCCCAAGAGGTCCCCAAGACGGCCCAAGAGAGCCGATTTGGAGGGGGGGAGGGGTCCGGGACGAGCGATCCACGGGGCTTTTCCTGGCCCAAGAGGGCCTCAAGACGGGCCACGAAGCCCCCAAGAGGCTTCCAAGACGGCCCACGAAGGCTCCGAGACGCCAAACGTCCGCTCCAAGACGCCCACGATGGCCCCAAGACGGTCCAAGAGGTCTCCAAGACGGCCTTGAGGTCCCAAATGAGCTTCCCAAGAAGGCCCAAAGAGTCTAAAATTGCTGATTTTCCAGAGTGTTTTTCGATGTTTTTTCCTTTTCCGCCTTTCCGGCTTCCCGACGCTCCAAGACGCGCGAAGAGGCACCAAAGATAGCCCCAAGATGGCCCAAGACTCCCCCAAGACGGCCTCCAGACAGCCCAAGACGGCCCCAAGACGGCCCAAGAGGTCCCCAAGACGGCCCAAGAGAGCCGATTTGGAGGTGGGGAGGGGTCCGGGACGAGCGATCCACGGGGCTTTTCCTGGCCCAAGAGGGCCTCAAGACGGGCCACGAAGCCCCCAAGAGGCCTCCAAGACGGCCCACGAAGGCTCCGAGACGCCAAACGACCGCTCCAAGACGCCCACGATGGCCCCAAGACGGGCCAAGAGGTCTCCAAGACAGCCTTGAGGTCCCAAATGAGCTTCCCAAGAGGGCCCAAAGAGCCTAAAATTGCTGATTTTCCAGAGTGTTTTTCGATGTTTTTGGCTTTTCCGCCTTTCCGGCTTCCCGACGCTCCAAAACAGGCAAAGAGGCCCCAAAGATAGCCCCAAGATGGCCCAAGAGTCCCCCAAGACGGCCTCCAGACGGCATAGATGACCTTCACAAAAGGGCAGGACAGATAGATGGAATGAAGGACAGGTGCGACAACAGGCGATGTGTGTGTGGCAAAGGGGGCGTCCTTTGCGTCGTCTTCCAACGGGCTTTTTCCTGCAATAATGATAAATCCTTATAGTAGCCTACGAAGAACAAGGCGTGTGAAGCGTAGTGAGTGTGGTAGAAAAACAAAAAAAAAATCAAACAAAACCTCGAGACGGCTCAACGAAATCACCGATGCGTCATTCTTGTGGTTCCTGGTGCTCCGAGACGCCAAACGACCGCTCCAAGACGCCCACGATGGCCCCAAGACGGGCCAAGAGGTCTCCAAGACGGCCTTGAGGTCCCAAATGAGCTTCCCAAGAGGGCCCAAAGAGTCTAAAATTGCTGATTTTCCAAAAGTGTTTTTCGATGTTTTTTCCTTTTCCGCCTTTCTGGCTTCCCGACGCTCCAAGACGCGCGAAGAGGCCCCAAAGATAGCCCCAAGATGGCCCAAGAGTCCCCCAAGACGGCCTCCAGACGGCCCAAGACGGCCCCAAGACGGCCCAAGAGGTCACCAATACGGCCCAAGAGGGCCGATTTGGAGGTGGGGAGGGGTCCGGGACGAGCGATCCACGGTGCTTTTCCTGGCCCAAGAGGGCCTCAAGACGGGCCACGAAGCCCCCAAGAGGCCTCCAAGACGGCCCACGAAGGCTCCGAGACGCCAAACGACCGCTCCAAGACGCCCACGATGGCCCCAATACGGGCCAAGAGGTCTCCAAGACAGCCTTGAGGTCCCAAATGTGCCAAGAGGGCCCAAAGAGTCTAAAATTGCTGATTTTCCAACGTGTTTTTCGATGTTTTTTGCTTTTCCGCCTTTCCGGCTCCCCGACGCTCCAAAACAGGCAAAGAGGCCCCAAAGATACCCCCAAGATGGCCCAAGAGTCTCCCAAGACGGCCTCCAGACGGCCCAAGACGGCCCCAAGACGGCCCAAGAGGTCACCAAGACGGCCCAAGAGGGCCGATTTGGAGGGGGGGAGGGGGCCGGGACGAGCGCAGCACGGCCGGGACGAGCGGTTCCAGGGCTTTTCCGGGCCCAAGAGGGCCTCAAGACGGGCCAAGAAGGCTCCAAGAGGCCTCCAAGACGGCCCACGAAGGCTCCGAGACGCCAAACTACCCCTCCAAGACGCCCAAGATGGCCCCAAGACGGGCCAAGAGGTCTCCAAGACGGCCTCCCGAGGTCCCAAACAAGCCTCCCAAGAGGGCCCCAAGAGTCTACAATTGTTGATTTTCCATGGTGTTTCTCGATGTTTTTTCCTTTTCCGCCTTTTCGGCTTCCCGACGCTCCAAGACGGCCAAAGAGGCCCCATAGACAGCCCCAAGATGGCCCAAGAGGCCCCCAAGACGGCCTCCAGACGGCCCACGACGGCCCCAACACGGCCCAAGAGGTCCCCAAGACGGCCCAAGAAGGCTCCAAGACGGCACCAATAGGGGCCCAAGAGGGCGACCAAACATGTTGAAACTCTGGTGTTCTGCCCCCAGGAGCCCCAGGGGGCCACAAGAGTGCCCCAAGAGGCCCCCAGAGGCCCTCACGAGGCCGCCCAGACGCCCCAAGGAACCACCAAGAAGCACCCCAAAGGCTCCGAAACGGCCCCCGAGTGGCTCCAAAACTCGCGGTGTCGCCGTCCGCTCGGACCTCCCCGCGGAACTGCCCGAGACCCTCTGGCGGTGGCGGCGAACAGACACCAAACAAATATCACTCGCCTTTTCACCCCTTCGCAGCTTCTACTACCCCCAGATTGGCATAAACAAGGGGTCGGCGGTGTGGCGTAAGCCTAAGAATCTCCTTATCACCCGAAGGGTGGTCGTATAGGTATGTATATGTATGTGACTGTTTGTCTGTGTGTCTGTGCTGATGCCGTTACTTCTTGTTCGGTTCTGATCCTCGTACTGCCACCGTGCTACATGTGGAGAACGCAAAATCAGGAAAGACCCCAGAAGCGATTGGGCGCACGAGAAGCGCTGGAAAATCAACCAGGAAGGACCCGAGAAGGAGCGACCCACTTCCGAACCCGAACTCTTCCTTATCTCAGCGTCTTGTCTGCGAACCTCCATGGCGACACTGAAAACCGAACCGACCGAACCGATAGCGAAACAGAAACCGACTGAAAGTGGCGGACCAGACGCAGGTCAGAGGGACGCAACCAAGAGGAACAACCGACCGAACCGAACCAACCGAATGCAACCGATTGCGACGAAATCGAGCCGACCGATCTGCCAACAACTTAGCATCCCCGTTTTCCTGCCCACTCGTCTTCATCATTCTGCTCGTACCGTTCCCGTCTCCCCTCGTTCCCCTCCTCCTCCTCCTCCTCCTCCTCCTCCTCCTCCTCCTCCTCCTCCTCCTCCACTTCAGACTCATCCTTCTCCTCCTCCACCTCCTCCTCCTCCTCCTATTCCTCCTCCCCCTTCCTCCTCCACCCACACTCGCGCACAAGTCTACGGCTGTGAGCAACCATGCCCGGGCTTTACACCAACGATCCCACCATGATGTTTCCCCCGTCTCCTCCTCCTCTTCCTCCTCCTCCTCGTCCTCCTCATCCATCTCCTCCTCCCCCATTTTGAGGTTCATCAAACATGAAGCACGAACGTGTTGCGTCAGTGGGCGAAAGGAAAACGCCGACTTTGCGGAACGATGAACAGATTATCCTGGCGGGGGCAGAGGACATGGCAGGGCAAAAGGAACATAAGAGAAGACGGCCTTGGAGTATGCGCCCGCCAGGCGGCAAGTAGACTACTGCAACGCCTGGTCATATCTTGGTACCCAACCCTCCGCAACTGAGCACATCCCCATACAAGGCATCCACCCAATCTTTATTGGTCCAGGCGAGCAGCGCTGAAGGAAAAATGAAGCAGGCAACACCGGCGACGCTGGAGAGGCAAAGTTGCGAGTGAGTTGATCCATACCCGAGAGCAGCCAGAGTACTGTATAGAGGCTAGTGGTAAGCAGAATGCTACAGGGAGGCTGGTAACACTACGAGCTGGAAACACTGCGGACAGAGAGTGGTTGGAGTAGGGGAAGTCGCGTTCGCGCGGGCCCTCGCAAATAAAACACATTAGCCTGGCGAAGGACCCAACCATATGCAGTTGTGAATACCGTCGTTGTGAGTATCGCATTCGGTGGTACTCTCTATGGGCCAAGAAACGCTGGCCCGGGTGGGGGAGACGCATGCGAACTGTGCCACTGGGACTTCGGTGGGGCTCCCTATGGGGCTACGAAACGCTGTCCCGGGTGGGGGAGACGCATGCGGCCCCCCCCACTGGGGCCTTCGGTGGAGCTCCCTATGGGGCCACGAAACGCTGTCCTGGGCGTGGGGGACGCATCTGGCCCCCCCCACTGGGGCCTTCGGTGGAGCTCCCTATGGGGCCACGAAACGCTGTCCTGGGCGTGGGGGACGCATCTGGCCCCCCCCCCACTGGGGCCTTCGGTGGAGCTCCCTATGGGGCCACGAAACGCTGTCCTGGGCGTGGGGGACGCATCTGGCCCCCCCCCACTGGGGCCTTCGGTGGAGCTCCCTATGGGGCCACGAAAGGCTGTCCTGGGGGTGGGGACGCATGTGGCCCCCCCCCCACTGGGGCCTTCGCATGGGGGCCACGAAACGCTGTCCTGGGCGTTGGGGACGCATGTGGCCCCCCCCACCGGGGCCTTCGGTGGAGCTCCCTGTGGGGCCACGAAACGCTGTCCTGGGCGTGGGGGACGCATGTGGCCCCCCCCCACTGGGGCCTTCGGTGGAGCTCCCCATGGGGCCACGAAACGCTGTCCTGGGCGTGGGGGACGCATGCGGCCCCCCCCCACCGGGGCCTTCGGTGGAGCTCCCTATGGGGCCACGAAACGCTGTCCTGGGCGTGGGGGACCCATCTGGCCCCCCCCACTGGGGCCTTCGGTGGAGCTCCCTATGGGGCCACGAAACGAATCAGCCATGGCGATGCCGATGATGACGATGATGGTGATGGTGATGGTGATGGTGATGGTGATGGTATGGTGATGGTGATGGTGATGGTGATGGTGATGGTGATGGTGATGGTGATGATGATGGTGATGGTGATGGTGATGGTGATGGTGATGGTGATGGTGATGGTGATGATGATGATGATGATGATGATGATGATGATGATGATGATGATGATGATGGCAGGAGGGGGTAAGCTGAGACATGCGGAGAGCAAAGCCAAGGACGGGGGAGGAGGGAGGAGGAGGAGAGGAGGAGGAAGGAGGAAGGAGGTGGAACGCAGGGCGCTGTCTCTTCAAAACGAGGACCCAACACCACAGGATGGTTGGGAAAAGGGGCCCGCGCCCGACCACAAACAAACAAAAATCTCATGGTAGCCCCAGAGCGCCCCCAATCGGCCCGGCAGAAATCTCCACGCAGGAAGAGGCGAATCGCAACGTCGGCGGAGGGGCTGGCCCAGCACATGAACAAAACATGTGTCGGACCATCCCTGGAGGGCTCCGTTCGGGCAGGTGAGCAAAAAACAAAGAGCTCCCCGAAAACCGAAATTAGCCTGGCGAGCGACCCAACCATATGCAGTTGTGCGTACCGCAATTATGAATCTCTTCTTCGGTGGCGCTCCCCATGGGGCCACGGACCCTGTGAGGGGTGTGCCGAAATGGATTCGGCAGACGCATGTGGACGGTGGCGCTGGGGCCTTCGGTGGAGCTCCCTATGTACGAAACGTGTGAAATGTGTGCCGAATTGGGTGCGGGACCGCATGCGGGCGGTGACACTGGAGCCTTCCGTGGAGTTCAATATGGGGTGGCAAAACGTGTGACGTGTGTGCCGAAATTGGTGTGGAGGACGCACGTGGACGGTGGCACTGGGGCCTTCGGTGGAGCCCAATCTGGGGCCACGAAACGTTTAAGAGGTGTGCCGAAATCAATGTGGGGGCACATGTGGACTGTGGCGTTGGGGCCTTCGGTGGAGATCCCGATGGGGCCACGAAACGTGTGAGAGATGTGCCGACATGGGTGTGGGGGCCGCACGTGGACGGTGGCACTGGGGCCTTCGGTGGAGCTGCCTATGGGGCCACGAAACGTGTGAGGGGTGTGCCGACATGGGTGTGGGGACCGCATGCGGGATCCCCCACTAAGGCCTCGGTGAAACTCCATATGGGGCCACGAAACGTGTGAGGGGTGTGCCGGATTGGGTGTGGGACCGCATGCGGGCACCCCCACTAGGGTCTTCGGTTGAGCTCCCGAACAGGCCACGAAACGCGTGAGGGGTGTGCCGACATGTGTGTGGGGACCGCATCCGGGCACCCCCTTCTAGGGCCCTATGGGGCCACGAAACGTGTGAAGGGGTGTGCCGAAATGGGTGTGTGGACCGCATGCGGGCACGCCCACGAGGGCGTTCGGTGGAGCTCCTTCTGGGGCCACGAAACGTGCAAGGGGTGTGCCGAAATTGGTGTGGGGACCACGTGCGGGCACCCCCAATATGGCCTTCGCTGGAGCTCCCTATGGGGCCAGGAAACGTGTGAGGGGTGTGCTGATAGTGGTGCGGGGACCGCACGCAGGCACCCCACTAGGACCTTCGGTGGAGCGCAGTATGGGGCCACGAAACGTGAGTGTATTCCGAAATTGGCGCGGGGACCGCATGCAGGCACCCCCACTGGGCTTTCGGTGGAGCTCCCTATGGGGCCGCGAAACGTACGAAGGGTGTGCCGAAATGGGTGTGGGAACCGCACGCAGGCACCCCCACGAGGGCCTCTTCGGTGGAGCTCCCTATGGAGCCACAAAACGTGCGATGGTGTGCCGATGCGAGGAGGGCGACGGGCGGAAAGAGGAGCGGGAGGAGGAACAAGGGAAAGGAGAATGCGGGGACCGTCTCTTCAGCACGAAGACCCGACACCACAAGATGGCGAAGAACTTAGCCTGGCGAAAAACCCAATCATACGCAGAATACCGCAATTGTGAATACCATCTTCGCCCACGCCCCCTATGTGGCCACAGCTTCCCGCAGGGACACGTTCGCGGCCGTCTTCGCGGGCGCCGACGACGACGAGGACGGCGCCCCCCCCTGACCGAGGAGCAGAAGCAGGAGAGGGCTCTGAAAGCCATGAGGGAAGCTGCCACTGGCGCCTTCGTTGGAGCTCCTGCGGGGGCCACGATCCTCGTGAGGGGTGCGTTGCCTCTAGGGCCTCCGGTGGAGTTCCCTATGGGGCCACGATCCTCGTGACGGGTTATGCCGTAATTGCCCGAGGCCGCCACGCGAACCCTGCCACTGGCGCCTTCGGTGGAGCTCCCGATGGAGCCACAATCTTCGCCAGGGGTGTGCCGTAATTGCCGGAGGCCGCCATGCGAACCCTGCCACGGGCGCCTTCAGTGGAGCTCCCTATGGGACCACGATCCTCGTGACGGGTGTGCCGACATGCCCCGAGGCCGCCATGCTAACCCTGCCACTGGCGCCTTCGGTGGGGCTCGGCCACGATCTTCGTGACAGGTGTGCCGAAACCGCCATGCGAACCCTGCCACTCTGGCCTTTTGGTGGAGCTTCCTATGGGGCCACGATCCTCGTGAAGGGTGTGCCGAAAGCGCCCGAAGCCGCAATGCGAGTATCGCCACTGGGACCTTAGGTGGAGATCCCTATGGGGCCACGAAACGTGTTAGGGGTGTGCCGATATGGCCCGAGGCCGCCATGCGAGTTCCGCCACTGGGACTGTAGGTGGAGATCCCTATGGGGCCACGAAGCGTGTGAGGGGTATGCCGAAATGGCCCGGGGCCGCCATGCGAGTTCTGCCACTGGGACCGTAGGTGGAGCTGCCCATGGGGCCACGAAACGCGCGGGGGGCGTGCCAAAATGGAGCGGGGATGCCATGCGAGTTCCACCACTGGGAGTCTAGGTGGAGTTCCCTACGGGGCCACGAAACGTGCGAGGGGTGTGCCAACATGGAGCGGGGACGCCATGCGAGTTCCACCACTGGGAGTCTACGTGGAGTTTCCCATGGGACCACGAAGCGCGTGAGGGTGTGCCAACATGGAGCGGGGATGTCACGCGAGCTGCGCCACTGGATCCTTAGGTGGAGCTCCCCATGGGGCCACGAAGTGCGTGAGAGGCGTGCCAAGATGGGGCCGGGATGCCACGCGAGCTTCGCCTCTGGGACCTTCGGTGGAGCTCCCTACGGGGCCACGAAACGCGCGGAGGGCGCGCCAAAGTGTTGGGGGTGACGGGAGGAGGGGGAGGGGGGAGAAGAGAAGGAGGAAGAACGCGGGGACCGTCTCTTCAAAACGAAGACCAAACACCACAGGACCGCTGGGAAAAATGCGCGAGCGTCGGCTTGGCCAAAAGGAGGTGGCCCTCGGATAAAAACAAAAGTCGGGGGGTCTGGGGGGAATAATCAAGCACTGTCCCGGGGAAGGTGGTGCTAGTTCAATTATGATGATGGCGCCGACGACGGCGATGATGATCTCGGGCGCCCGCGTACGCTGACCTCGGACCCGTAGCTCTCGGCGCAAGACTGGCTCGAAAGATCTCGAGGCCCATGGCTACAACTTGCCTGCGCAAGAGAGGTCCTTGGCGCTGCTGGCCCATAAACCTCTCTTGCGCACGGCCTCAAACACTCGCCCACGCAGGCTCGGCACCCTTTGGAGCCGCCCCTGCTCGGGGGGCACCTGGCGCAGGCCTGGGCGGCAGCGCTCGCCTCCTCGAAGGTAGCGCGCGTCGGCTCGACAACCGTGGGGCCCTTGAAAGCTTTGGACTTGGCCTCGCCCTTGGCCTTGGCCTTGACCTTGGCCAAGACGTTGCCGCCGGCCTCCCTGAGCTCGTTGATCCACTCGTTGCCTCGGGCGCACATCGCGCCGATGATCGCGGGCGCCCGGCGGCCCTCGCCTCGGTCATCGCGCAAAGCGCGCTTGATCCAGCGACTTGCCCACAGGCCGCAGGACCAGGCGTCGGCCTGGAACATCTCGCAGCTCCTCGCAGGGCAGGTCCCGCCAGGGCCGGCGGCGCCGAGCCCGCAGGGCCTCGCGGTGGCCTCGGGAGCCCACGCGCGAACCCTACCCGCGATGTCTGAGGAGAGGGGCGGGGCCCACATCGTGCGGCAGTTCGCAAGCAAAGCGAACCCTAGTTACCTCCCCTCAGAAATCGCGGGGCGCAGGCGCGAGTTCACACGCGGCCCTTTCGGCCTGCTCGGCGCTCTCGGACGGCCGCTCGAGGGCGTCGCGGCACTCCACCGCGACGCCCTTGCCAATCCTCGAGACCCTGGCGGGCGTTACCACAAGTGCCGCCTGCCCAGGGCGCCTCCAGGAATCGCTCCAAAACGGAGCGAAAAAAAACTGGAAGCACATTTGGGCAGGGGCAACTGCGGCATACGCCGACCATGACGTAGGCGCAGTGCGCAGGCGCCTCGGAGTGCACGCAGATGAGGACGCGCTCGGCCGAGTCGACTCTCTCGGCCCAGCGCATCTAGCCCTCGGGCTGCCGGACGGCGGGTTCGCCCTCGCCCTGGCCCTCTCGAGCCCATGCGACGGCCACCGCGGGCTCGACCGCCAGAACGGTCTCGGGGACGCCCGCGCGCTCCTCGATCTCGCCCAGCAGCGCGTGCACTGTGCCCTGCTCGAGGGCGTCGCCCTTGACGATCTCCTCGCAGTTTATGATCGCGCACTCCTTGGCGAGCTCGGCGCGGCGAGCCAGTCTGGTCTGGCGCCAGTCGAGCTCGCGCGGCTCGGGGAACTCGTAGGCCTGCTCAATCGTGACCTGTGGTACTCGGGGTTCACAGGCACCCATTACCTTCTGCCTGCTCCCGCTTCGTGTCACGCCCACCTGCTTCCGCCAACTGTCCGCCAACTTTCGCCGCTTCCGCCGTCGCTTCCGCCGTTTCCGCTGACCCCCGCTTGCTTCCGCCGCCGCAGTCGGAAGCAGGCGGTAGCTTGCGAGTGCCCGCGAGCCCCCTAGCCACGCTGCTCTCGATCTGGAAGATCGCCGCGGCCTCCACCTCGAGGACGCGCAGGCGGCGCGCGCCCTGTGCCCAGGACTCGCCAGACGCCCTGCACTCTGCCGCGCCTGCCCGCGGACCCCCGCGCCACCATGCCGTGCCAGGGGCGGCCCTCGCAAGCCTCGAGGCCTGTGTTCTTATCGGCCTTCGCCTGCTTCTTGGTGTCCTTCTCCGCTTGCCTCTTCTGCTTGAACTGTCGGGAGAAGCTCATATTCGCCTTCGGCGGCCTGCCTGTGACCTTCGCCTTGGCCACGCCTCGGCCCAGGTGCGCGAGCGTGGCCTCGCCGCCAGTCTTGGCCTTCCCGCGCCGCCACTTGCGCGCGCCTTTGCCCGCGAATTGGCCCGAGAGCTTGGGCGACCACCTGCCCATGCGAGACGCTGTTCGTTTCTGCATGATTCGGCCCTCGAGGGCGCGCGGGAACTGGATCTCCCTGATCCGCCCTTCTGGCTCTCTGAGCATGCATGCCCTTCTGCCCGGCGGCGAGCTCGAGGTCGAGTTCTCGGAGCCCCAGGGGGCAGGGGTCATCGCCCTGCTCGCATCCCCTGGGCAATCGCCCCGGCGGGGGCAGTTCCCGTCGAGGGCGCTCCACTCGGGCACGGGCGGCGCGCCCCCGGGCGACTTCCGCGAGCCTCCCAGGCGCTCACTCGCCAATCTCTGCTCGATGCCGCGGCAAGGCTCGATGGAGTAGCTCCGCGGCCCAGCGCCCGCGACGACCTTGAACTCACCGCGAGCATTTGGTTCGCTTGCACCCTTCGGAGCGGCACCGCGCCCTCGTTCTTCTCGCGGAAGCGGGTGCAGGGCCCTCATCGGGACGGGAACTTGCACTGCCTCTGGGGCTCGGCCTTGGCCTTCTAGATCCAGCCCTGCCCCATGGCCCAGTGCACCTCGGCCTTAACTTCTCGGATCGCGGCCCTGAGCTGGCTGTGCTCGCGGGCGACTGGCCCCTGCAAGAAGCTCGCGACGTCGGGGGCCATGGGCGCGTAGACTACACTCTGGGGCCACGCTCGGAGCGCCACTGCCTGTCCACCGGCTCGAGAGGCAGTCTGCGAACACGAGGCTCTGGCCGCGCTGCTGCTTGATGAGGTCGATGGCCCAGGGAGCGACGAGCTCGTCCGCCCAGGCCCTCTGCTGCCCCCGCACGTCGATGGCCTCGAAGACACTCGCGCGCTCCTCCTCGGAGAACTCAAACAGAGCGTCGCGCCGGCCCTTGAGCAGTGCTTCCAGGGGCTCGCCGCTCGGGAGCGCCCCGCCTCGCCGTCGCCCCGCTCGCAGGCGGCGTCGCGCCGCCGGGTGCCCCCCTCGGCGCTCACGTCGCTCACTCGGCAGCGCCCTGCGCAGGGGCCGAGGAGCACGCGGCGCTTCTTGGCGGACCTGGGCCCCCTGCTCGGGTCGAACCAGCCCTCGACTGCGGAGACGCTGATGAGGGTGAGCCTGGGCTTGCCCCCTGCGCTTCTCGTAGGCCTGGCCCGCTTGCCCCTTCATGTCGGGGTGCTCCGCCGAAAGCTCGGCCTTCTCGGCCTCGAGGACTGCCGCGCCCCCCTCGGCCTGCGTCTCGCAGAATTTGCGGCGGGGGTTCTGGATGCGCCCCTCGGCGCCTGCAGCGTAGATCTCGATCTCGCGGATGTGCGCTTGCCCCTCGCCCCGGAGCTTGGACCAGAGCGCGGCGGCGTCGACGGCGACCACATTCGCGCTGGCCCTCTGCCGGGCGAAAACCCCACGGCCCCCGGCTAAGAGGCCGAGGTCCTCGGAGCCGCCCCAGCCACCAGGTGCACAAAGCGAGTACTAGTAGGAGTTACTCGTAGTAGTTACTACGAGTAGTCGCACTAGTAGTTAATTACTAATAGTAATAGTCGTAGTAATAGGTGCGAGAAGTAGTCGTTACTAGTTGCTAGTAGTAGTAGTAGTAGTTACTGGTTGTAATTGCTGTTACTGGTCGTAGTTACTAGTAATAGTCGTAGTCTGGCTCGTAATAATAGTTGCTCGTAGTAGTCGCTACTAGCTGCTAGCTACTAGTAGTAATCAATACCATCAGAAAATACTAGTAGTAGTCGTCGTCACTAGTCGTAGCTAAGCTACTACTGCTACTACGAACAACTACGAACTGCAACCTGTCGGCCGTGGCCCAGGGCAGCTTGGCCTTGCCCACGCTGAGCCTCTGGATCCTCTGGTCGGAGAGGCGCCAGCCCTCGCGCCCGCTCGCGTTCAGCCTCGGGATGACGAGGTCGTCCACCCCCTTCATGTCCTTCTTGCACGTCTGGGCGATCTGGAGGTATTCAGGCGCTTGGTCATCATCGGCGCTGTAGCTTTGTGGCCGACCTTCTGCAGGTGGAGCTGCTCGTCCTGCTCGAAGGCTAGCTCGTAGCGCAGCCGCGCCAGGGCGGCCCCCCCCTGACCTCGCGGCCGCGCTCGCGCCCCCGCGTGAACCAACGCTACGCGCGGCGCGCGACGCCCTCGAGCGGGCGCTCGGCGGTGACCGTGCCGGGGACGTCGCGGGAAAGCCTGGAGCCCCCGCTCTCGGGCGCGCTGCGGCCCCAGCAGACACGCCCGCAGGCTCGGGGGCCGTTCTTACCGAGCCCCACCGTGGCAACCTTCTTCTCGAGAGCAGCCCGAAGGCCGTGCCATCGGGCAACCGTCTCGCGGTTCCAGCGCCACTTGGTCTGCAGCTTGGTCTTCGCGGCGCCGGGCAGGAAGCCGAACTTCTCCGCGCCGCGCTCGCCCGAGCGCTTGCCCTAATCGCGGGGGATATGGAGCTTGGACTGCGCTAGCGGGTCTCGTCGCAGCGCGGGCGCAGCCCGGGGCTTGCGCGCCCCCTTGCAATCCGCCAGCTCGCCCCGGGGTCTGCCGCGCGCGCCGAAACCTCGCTCGGCGCCTCGGCCGAGATCGCCCGGGACGAGGGCCTAGCCCTCGGCGCCGGCAAGCCCTCGGCGCGCGACCGCGGCCGCGACTCGCTCCCGGAGGGGAAGGGGGGGGCGCTAGCAGAAGCACAGTCGACCCGCACGATGGGGATGCGCGGCAAGGATGCAAGGCCCCTCGAAGGCCCAAAGATGGGCCGAAGAGGCAAGCGCGCAAGGGAAACCAACCTTGGGGAGGTTGCTCATCCTTACTACGCGGGTTGACTGCAGTAGCAGCAGTAGTAGTAGTAGTAGTAGTAGTAGTAGGAGCAGGAATACTACACGAAAGGGAGGATGAACAAGGGTGGGAGAAAGAAGACAGCAGAGAATGGCCAGAAAATTGTTGGGCTCGGGGCCGCCGGCTGTTTTTTGCGCGGAAGCCGATTCGATTTAACCGCCGTCAACCGCGCGCGCGGGGGCGCCAATGGTGGGGCCCAGGGGCGGGGGCTACATACATCTATATATATACATATACATACATACATACATACATACATACATACATACATATACATATATATATAAATACATGCACACATCGAAGCTCGGGGCCCGCGGGGGAGAGAGGGGGGAGAGAGAAAGAGAGAGAGAGAGAGAGAGAGAGAGAGAGAGAGAGAGAGAGGGAAAAAAGAGAGAGAGAAGAGAGAGAGGAGAGAAGAGATAGATGAAGAAGAAAAAAGAAGAAGAAGAAGGGGGAGAAAAAAAAAAAAAAAAAAAAAAAAAAAAAAAAAAAAAAAAAAAAAAAAAAAAAAAAAAAAAAAAAAAAACGGAAGAGACGGAGGGGAAGGAGGAGGAGGAGGAGGAGGAAGAAGACAAAGATATATCCTCCACTGCCATCTCAGCCTCGAGCTTGGGTCGGGCCCTGACCAGCTACACTTGGGGGGGCAGCGCGGCGACGCCGCGTACCTGGGAAGATTCGAAGGTCACCGGAAGAAAAATGCCGGGCGCGCGTTGGCCCTCAGATTCCAGCGCCAGAGCACGGGCCATTATGGAGGGAACAGATGGGGCGTGCACGGGTAGATTGCGTGAAATGACACTTACTACTCTGGACGTGGATCGCCCGAAGCTCGCCAACAAGCGGAAGGGGCGCACCTGTGCCCCCTTAAGTTCCCAAAGCCCCACCACCCCCTTGAATTCCCAGTCCTGCCTTCATCGCCCTTTCCTCCTTCCTCCTTCGCCCCCCCCCCCTTCCCCCTCCTTCCTCGCACCCCCCTCCGCCCGGTCGAGCGCGCGGCAAGTCTGCGAGCCTCGCGGGGGAGAGGGTGGGCAACGACGAGGGGGCGAGGGCGATAAAGATCGAGCGGGTCGAATTCGGCGCCGCTGGGGCGAGTTCGGCGCCAGAGTCGCCAAAGTCGGCACCTGCGGCGCTCCGCTGGCGCAAGGGGTGGCGGGCCGGCAAACATATTCTTGCCAGCCCCAGCTGGCCGTCACCGGGGATGTTCGCCAACCTTGTGAGAAAAAAAAGGCCCGGCCAAAAATCGGGGGCCTTGCCGGGCGCCGCGCAAGTGGGGCCGGCGACAATATTTTCGCCTGCCCCCCCCCGCGGCATCATGCGGGGACAGAAAAGACAGCGACGCCCAGGTCTCGTTCCTTTTCGGTTGCCGGGGGTTCAGCAGAGAACACATCGGGGCGTTAAGAAGCACGTGCGAAGGGCACCTCCGCGGGCCACGATGCAACTCGCAAACGGAAGGGGAGGGCGAGGAGGAAATGGAACCACGGTCAGCCGACGCCCGGCCCCAAAGAAAAACGTGGGTCAAAAGGAAATCTCACCCTCTTCCTGCCCTTCCCCCCCCCTCCTCCTCCTTCCCCCTTATCCTCCTCACTTTTCCCCCTTTCGTTTCCCTCCTTCCAGTATTCTCATGTTCCCTCCTGCCGCCTCACGCATCTGTCTCCTCCCTTCAACTGCTCCTCACCCGCCCCACTCCTCGCATCTGTTCCTCTTGATCTAACGCGACTTGGAACCGGGCCTCTTCCTGCCAGCCTGGCGATGTCACCGCGGCCCTCCACGCGGCGATGATTTGGCGCACATCCTGCGGCCCCTTATGTGACATCTATCACAGCAAGGTAGCGCCACTTCTAGCTGGGTTGGGCCCAACCCAACCTCGAGCCTCTTGGCCGAGTTCGTTGGAGAAGTTCGCGACGGACGCGGCGCTCTCGCAGGGGGCAGTTCTCAGCTTCCGGGGAAAACTCGGGACCTCGGAAGGCGGCATCGCAAGGACCTAGCAGCTCGACAGCTTGTCTGCTTCGTCGGCGCTGTCATCGGAGTCTCGCTGCAAAGCTGCAATGGCTCGAAGCACAGATCCTCGACCCAACGTGGCCACGGCAAGTTGTGGACTTCTGGCCGTTGTCGGCTTGTCCATGCTCGCTTCTTGTCGTTGCATTATTGTTGTCAACGTTATGTTGTTGACTTGTCGTTGGTAGCTTGTTGCGGCCCACGCTCTGAAGTTGCTTGTCACGTTGCTGGCGTGAATTGCCGCTGCGCTGGACGCTGGTGCTGCTGTCGTGATTGCTGTTGTTTCTGCTGATGTTGGTGGTGCTGTTGTTTTGCTGGTTGTTGTTCTTGTTTGTGCTGTTGCTTGCGCGTGTTGCGCTGCGTGCGTGTGTTTCTGCTCTTGCTGTCGGTGGTTATGCTGTTCTGGCCCCTCTCTTTCTCTCTCTCTCTCTCTCTCTCTCTCTCTCTCTCACTCTCTCTCTCTCTCTCTCTCTCTCTCTCTCTCTCTCTCTCTCTCTCTCTCTCTCTCTCTCTCTCTCTCTCTCTCTCTCTCTCTCTCTCTCTCTCTCTCTCTCTTCTCTCTCCCTCACGCACGCGCACGCACGCGCACGCACGCGCACGCACCGCCACCACCACCACCACCACCACCACCACCACAACCACCACAACCACCACAACCACCACCAGCACCAGCACCACCACGCGCACAACCACCCACTACGCACGCGCGCGCGGAGCCACAGGTCGGCTACGACACGCGTCCGCGGATAGAGAAAATCAGCGCCATGGTAAGGGATGGGAGGGGGGGTAGGACGTCAGATATGACGCGAGCGCACCTAGCTTGTCCTCTCCCTCTCCCTCTCTCTCTCGCTCTCTCCTCTCTCTCTCTCTCTCTCTCTCTCTCTCTCTCTCTCTCCTCTCTTTTTCTCTCTCTCTCTCTCTCTCTCTCTCTCTCTCTCTCTCTCTCTCTCTCTCTCTACCATGTTCAGACCCTATTTGGGGGAGGACCTGTCGGACGACTTGTCCAGACGCTTCAGCAGCTTCGTTGGACCTGGCCCACATTTGGCATCATGCACGACGACTGGGGCTGTCAGATCAGTTGGCTGAACTTACCCCAAAACGCCTTCCTTCACATGCTGCGAGCCTCACAACGCAGAGCCTTTCTGAGAAAGATCAAGCCACGGCGTCATGACCTTGGACACCTTGCCTCTGTCAGACAGGGCCTCGACCTCTTCGCCAGCACGTGGCTCGCCCGAACGAAAGGAGCAGCCAAATGCAATGCCTGGCAGCTGGCGCTCCTCCTGAACTACCTGTCGGGCGGGGACCACACCCAACAGCGACGATCCCGATCAAACACGTCTGCTGACCCCAGCCCCATCTGCCGATACTGCGACGAGGAAGAGGAAACTCAGGAGCACACTGTCCGCGACTGCAAGTGCTGGGCCCGAGAAAGATTCCCTCTCACCACCCTCATCAGTGACGAGCAGTGGGCCCGTCTTCCGCCGCACACAAGACACTGCGGGCTCTTCGATGAAGACCCAGCCCTCCTCGACCTGCAGGCCGACCTCGCGAGGGACCCGCTACCTCAGCCCATACCGCGGCCCCCACCTGAGGGAGATCCTGCGGCTTCAGCCCAGGACTCCTACACCACCTACCTTGACCACGACACTGGTTGGACATGGGTCTACGCTGCCACGGACGGTGCATGCACCAACCAAGCCATCCCATTGCTTGCACGAGCGGGCTACGGCGTCTACTACGGCATCGACCACCGCATGAACTACAGTGCACGCGTTCACGGCATTACGCAGAACGCACAGCTTGCGGAGACCCTCGCCATTGTCCACCTCACGGCATGTGCTGAACGGCCCGTACACGTTTTCGTGGACAACCAGGCGGTGGTCGATGGGTTCCAAAGTATCATCGACGGACACTCACCACCGCAGGGCACGCACGTGGAGCT
Organism: Prorocentrum cordatum; assembly: GCA_963575745.1. Classification (NCBI taxonomy): domain Eukaryota; class Dinophyceae; order Prorocentrales; family Prorocentraceae; genus Prorocentrum; species Prorocentrum cordatum. The sequence goes on along the minus strand of CAUYUJ010012213.1, from coordinate 218,814 downwards.
CTGGGAAAAGATCCACCGATGCGTCATGGCCAAGCCCAACATGTTCCGCGTCGAGAAAATCGCAAGCCACCTGGGCGACATGGGCATCGACCTCGGGCTCATCGGGCCCATCGCGGAGGAGTTCAATCGTCAGGCTGACGCCCTCGCCACAACGGCGGCACGTACTCATAACCTTCCAGACGACATTGTCGAAGCTGCCAAAACACGACATCGCCAAGCGACCGTGCTTCATGGAGTCGCTGTCGCCATCTACGAGCGTAGACACCGTACACTCCCCCTCCCACACCGCAGGGCTGGGTTCACAGCTGCGGAACTCAACAAAATGGAACCAAATCCCCTGCTGTCTGACCAGGCACCACCCGCGGCTGGACCAGACATCCCACAGAACCCGGACGAGCTCTGGGCCGAGGCCCAACGGGCGATATTCGACGAACAGGAGGACGACCCGTTCGGCTTTGGTGGGGGCCTGGACTTCCTGGGCGACGGGCCAGCCAGCGCCAACCCTGCCCCGTCGGGCACCCGCACGGCGCCCTCGACTCCGCCATTGAGAACGGCAGCGCACCCACATGACAACGCCGCTCACTTTCAAGACGCTGACGAACAGGAGGATGACCTGTTCAGCTTCGGTGGGGGATCGGACGCTTTGGACGACGGACCAGCCAGCGAAAACCCTGCCCCGTCGGGCAACCTCTCGATCCCTACTGCGACTCCGTCCCCGAGAGCGACATCGCCCACATACGATGATATCGGCCACCGCCAAGACGCCGACCACGACCTGGGTGACCCCCGCGGACTGAGTGGCATAGAGGACGCACCGCCGATACCACACGCTGCCGACCATGCCGCCCTACCGAGACGCCAACCTTCTACGCGACTGACCTCAGAGCCCTTGCACGGCATCATGACTGGTCCCACCGCGCAAACCACTCCGCCCCCCCACCGCCGGCAGCCCGCGGGGGCGGCTTCAGCCCCCCCGCAGGGCACTAAACCAGACAGGCCCTCGTGCCCCGTCCACGCTTCCATCGTTGCTGAGCGAGAGGAAGCGGCTCTCCCGACCTCGCGGGGCGTGGCCCTAGCGGCTTCAGCCCTGGGGTCGCGTGTGCCCCTCCAGTCATCCTTCAAGGGTGACGGGCGACAGCGTACAGGGTGCCGCACTACGCTAGTCCACCATTTCGACAGGCGTACCGAGGACCTCGCCTCTGTCTCGAGGCTCTCGGCTGCTGGCACTGAGCAGCCACCCCTCACCGACCGCGAAACCGAGCTGTCCCAGGCTATGGCTGCTCTCCAGCAGAGGTGCGTTGCTCTCGCCGCGGACCTCGCCGCCGCCCAAGCTCGTCAAGGCCCTCTACTCCAGCGCCTCCACAGCGCTGGGCGAGCCTTTGCCGAGCTGCTCACGGCCTCGCCCGATGGTGCCGTGCCGTCACTCACCATCCAAGCTATGTTGTCATCGTTCCGCGGCGCTCCACCTGGTGCCCCGCGCTAATCTCCTCCTTTCTGCCTGCCCGTGTGTACGCGTGGCTCCGCGTCCACGGTGTCAGGGCGCGGGGGCGGGGGGCGCCCCGTCACTGCGCGCCGCTTTGCGGCCAAGCGCCCAACGGCGGTCTGCCAAGCCGCCTAGCCACGTGTCAGCACGTCGCCTTTCTTGTTGGGGCCTTTTTCCTCACGCGGTCTGACAGGTGAGATCATCATCGTCTGTCCGCCGTCTGTAGCGTCTGTCGCACTGCGCCGGGGGAGGGGTTTTTTGTTGCCCGCCCTCGTATCTAAAGGCTGCACCGCCGCAAATAGTGCATGCGAGTTGTCGCACCGCAGTGCGCCTCGCGGACGGACCCTGGTCCGCCTACTTGTCCGATCTCTCTTCCTCGCTCTCTCTCTCTCTCTCTCTCGCTCGTTCGCTCGCTCGCTCTCTCTCTCTCTCTCTCTCTCTCTCGCTCGCGCTCGCGCTCGCGCTCGCGCTCGCGCTCGCGCTCGCGCGCTCCCTCTCTCTCTCTCTCTCTCTCTCTCTCTCTCTCTCTCTCTCTCTCTCTCTCTCTCTCTCTCTCTATCTCTATCTCTATCTCTCTCTCTCTCTCTCTCTCTCTCTCTCTCTCTCTCTCTCTCTCTCTCTCTCTCTCTCTCTCTCTCTCTCTCTCTCTCTCTCTCTCTCTCTCTCTCTCTCTCTCTCTCTCTCTCTCTCTCTCTCTCTCTCTCTCCTCTCTGCTCTCTTCGCTACTGGTTTCTGACGGAGTCTGGGTTAGGTGAGCCTGAGTGTGGGTGAGTCTGAGCATGGGTACGTCTGCGTGTGCCTGACTCTGAAGAAATGAATCTGAGTGTGAGTGAGCTTGTGTATGAGTGAGTCTGGGTGCGAGTCTGAATCCCAATGGTGCCCCTGGCAGTGTCTGGCGACTAGGAGGCCCAGGTCGACTCCTCTTTGGGAAGCCAAAATGCTGCCCCCGGCAGCGTTTGGTGACTATGAAGCCCCTGGTGGACCCCCCCTGGGGCTCCCAAATGATGCCCCTGGCAGCGTTTTGTGACCATGAGGCTCTCAAGAGATACATGTTGGGGACGCCAAACGGCAATTCTAGCTGAGGCGTCCCACCAAAATCGGCGCGAACGGGCTCGTGAGATCAGCCAGGGTGGCTCCCCTTGGGGCTCCCAAATGATGCCCCTGGCAGCGTTTTGTGACCATGAGGCTCTCAAGAGATACATGTTGGGAGGCCAAACGGCAATTCTAGCTGGGGCGTCCCACCAAAATCGGCGCGAACGGGCTCGTGAGATCAGCCAGGGTGGCTCCCCCTTCGGGCTCCCAAATGATGCCCCTGGCAGCGTTTTGCGACCATGAGGCTCTCAAGAGATACATGTTGGGGACGCCAAACGGCAATTCTAGCTGAGGCGTCCCACCAAAATCGGCGCGAACGGGCTCGTGAGATCAGCCAGGGTGGCTCCCCCTCGGGGCTCCCAAATGATGCCCCTGGCAGCGTTTTGTGACCATGAGGCTCTCAAGAGATACATGTTGGGGGCGCCAAACGGCAATTCTAGCTGAGACGTCCCACCAAAATCGGCGCGAACGGGCTCGTGAGATCAGCCAGGGTGGCTCCCCCTTGGGGCTCCCAAATGATGCCCCTGGCAGCGTTTTGTGACCATGAGGCTCTCAAGAGATACATGTTGGGGGCGCCAAACGGCAATTCTAGCTGAGACGTCCCACCAAAATCGGCGCGAACGGGCTCGTGAGATCAGCCAGGGTGGCACCCCCTTGGGGCTCCCAAATGATGCCCCTGGCAGCGTTTTGTGATCATCTACTACTACTACTACTACTACTACTACTACTACTACTACTACTACTACTACTACTTCTTCTACTGCAAATACTTCTACTACTACTACTACTACTACTACTACTACTACTATTACTACGACTACGACTACTACTACTACTACTACTACTACTACGACTACTACTACTACTACTACTACCACTACGACAACGACTACGTACGGCTACTAGGACTACGACGACTACTACGACTACCACGACTACTGCGACTACTACTCCTACGGACTTCCGCCTCCGTCTCAGCCTCCGCCTCCTCCTCCTTTTCCTTTGCCTCCTCGTCCTCCTGTTCCTCCTCCTCATTCTCCTCCTCCCTTGCGTGTTCCTCTTCCTTTCTTCCCTTTCTCATACCCTAGTTCCTCTAGTTCCTCAAAGCGTGGTCGGCTCGGCTAACCACGCCCGCCGACTTGAGGCAGGATCCGCCACGGGGTCGAGGAAACTTCCCCTCGCACCTCGGGGCCCGACAGAGGTTTTTAAAAACGGCCCCACCATTGAAAAAACGCCTCGATCCTCGGGCTACCGCGCAAAAAACAAACGGACCTAGGGCCGAAACACGAGAGAGCGGAAAGGGCAAGCCCCGGAAACTCCAGACTGAGGCCCCCGACCAGCCAGAAGACGCTCCAGGGTCGCCTTCCCCAGGCGGACCGACCCCCTGGGCCCAGACGACCACCGGCCCGGAGGTGGGTCTGCCGTCGGGCAAATGCCCGCACCACTGACAGAGAACAAGCGACTCGCCCCCCCCACTAGGGGCCCGACAGCCCCCGCCCCGCGCCCCCCGCCCACCCCGAGTCACCCACTGACTATGGGAGGGATGGGCGATCGCCGCGGGCCTGAGCTCTCCTGGACACGGGCGACACACAATCCTCGATCGGAGCCCATTCCTGGCCCCGCACCTGCAACAGCCCCACGCCGGCCCAAGACACCCCAAGGTGTGCCCATTGGGATCAGAGACCAGGGTGAACAACTGAGGCGGGCACGGAGGGGGGGCGCTCCGATCGGGCCATCCCGCGCCACCGGCTTTCTTCAGCACCGCGCCACGGTGGCGCAACAGCTGCGTCGCGGCGACAGCCGCCGAGCTCACGCGCCTGGCGAGCTCCTCGACCTCCTCGAAGTCGGCGCGCAGCTGGGCCCCCAACTTGGCCCTCTTGTCGGCCTCGTGGCTGCCATGTGCAAGTGCGCCATGGCGCCCGCTCGCTCCGCCGCGGCCCAGCTGGCGCGGGCCCCCGCCCAGTGGAGCTTGACGCGCTCGCCCACATCGTGGACCCGAAACCAGATCTCACTCCAGAGCTGCACATAGTCGCACCCTGGGCTCCTGCACCATTCAGGCCCCTTCCAAAAATCCTCAACCGCTGTCTTACAGTCCGCGACCACGCAGAACTCGCCTCGGGCAGCCTCACGCAGCACGCGAGCCAGGGCGTAGAGATCAGCAGAACCGATCTCCTGCGCGATCCCAAGCACTGCGCCCATCAGGTCGCCGACTACGCACCCATATACCGCAATCATGATGCCCGCCCAGCCTGCCCCCGTGATCTCCACGAGCTGCGGGGAGACGGCCGAGCCACATGCGCAGACAGTGCCCGAGAAGCCGTCGTGCCGAAGGACGCCCGCTCGAAGACACTGCTCGCCAACTGCAAGGATAGGCGCCGCCCCCAGTCCGAGCGGGACGAGGCGCCTCGCGAAACCCATGTCCACGATGTCGGCAGCAGCACCAGCTCTGCGCACCTCGTCCAGGCCCATGCCCCTCGCCCCCGTCGCCGTGCCATCACAGGCAAAGAGCCCGCGGTGGCAAGAGCCCAAGCCAGCACCACACCATTGGCAATCGATCCCCCCCACCAGGTCGAGCGTCGTTTTTGAGAAGCTCTGCAGAGCGCCTTGCGCCAACACCGACGTCGACGCGTCTCTTCCGGCGTCGGTCGCTCTGCGTTCTGGCTCGCGCCTGATAGCGAGCCCCGAACTCGCGCGCGCCGCGCAACTGCGCCTGCCATTGCAAGCCCCCTTCGGCCCAGTCGCGGCCTCCATCGGAGCCCCCCCGCCCCGAGGCTCGACCTGCGCGACCTACCCCGCGTCACCCTGCGCCCCAAGCACGTCCAGCGCAGCCCGCGCTGGGCAACTCGCGGGCGGCCCTGCCAGTTGCCCGTGGAAATGCGCGGGCACCGCCCGCAGCAAGGACACGCGTACTCCCCGCTCAACCAACATCCTGACCAACTCCGGGCTGCGGGAGTCCCGATCGATCCGCTCGCTCCTCTTGCCAAATCTAATTGAAGTTTTTTGGGGTTTTTTCTTTGGCCCACCTCTAAGTTTAGGTGCCCTCTCGGAGGGCGCCTCAAACGATGTAGGGGCCATGGTACGCCGAGGGGTGCCATCAGCAGGATGTATCATCATCGTGTCTGCGCTCTCATCGCATTCCATATTCATCATCCCTCCTCATCATCGTTTCAACGCTCAACGCTCTCATTGTTTCTCATCCTCCTCCTTCTCCTCCTCCTCCTCCTCCTCCTCCTCCTTTCTCCTCCTCCCCCTCCTCACCCAGTGCGGTGATGGTGATGACGGGTCCAACAGCGATGATGATGTGATGTGACACATTGATGGTATTGGCAGCGAGTGCGATGATGTTTTTTCCTGTGCTACCCCAAACCCCTGACTGACGCAGAAGCGTCCACTTGCAGAATCCTACGAAGGAAGCTTTGCGCTGTGAATTTGTGTTTGCGGCCATCAAAGGCAGCCAACTGGCCAGACCTCAACAAGGCAAAGAGATTCCCCGCTTTCTCGTCTGCCTTTAAGGCTGCCCAGCCCTCAGTGTGCAGCTTCCACTTGCACCCTGGAGTATTGTCCACGGCTAGCTGTAGGAACTTGCAGAAAGAGGCCTGGTGTACTAAGAAGCCTGGGCTGATATACACTGCCCTAGGGATGCGGCCACAGGAAGTAAACTTGGCAGCCACCCCCTGCTCCCCACCAGATGTCAGCAGCATTGGAGAAATCTGGTAGGCACCCCGCAGCGCCGAAGCAGCACTGATACATGCATCTACATTGCCGGGCGTCCGCACAACAAAGCACTCTGAGTCATGTTTTGACCCGATCGTCATGCCATTGCCCGCAATTGCGCGCGCCACTGCCGCTCCGCGGCAATTCATTTCTACAAAAACGCGCTTGCCTTGAAGACGCTGGAGGACGGATTTCCCCGACACGCCCCTCAGAGCAGCTTGCACGCGCGTTGCTTTCCTCTGCCGGGCCTGGTGGTCTTTCACGCGTTTCTTCTGCTTTGCGGCCAGGGCATCTTGGAGGCCTGGGGCCACTTCATGCTCGAGCAGAGTATTCTCTCCTAGAGCATCAATCTTCTTCTCCAGATATTTGTTTTTCTGGAAAGCAAGCTCCTTATCATGGGTGTGGCACCACTCGGCACCGCGCTCGATCTCACTGAAGACCGTGGCCGAACAACCAGCTATATGAGCGCTTCTCCGACGTTTCCTAATGAACTGGGCTTCCGAACCAGCCGAAGCAGCTAGCTTACGCTTGACACCGAAATCAGCCCGACGGCATTCGGGGTCCTTGCAATGATGGCGCACTCCACTGTAAACAGTTTTGAAGATGTCAATGCTTCTGGGAATCAGCTTGCTGTGATCGTGCTGCGGTAAATCCAAACAGAGTTTGACTGCCATTTCCTCGGTGTCCTGCAGCATGTGCAAACGCTGAGATGATACATACATGGTCGTTTTTGAGAAGCTCTGCTCAACGCCAGAGGTGGAAGCACAGAAACAAGCGTAACCAGCCAAGGCCGCAGAGAGGACATCGGTGGGGTGGTGCTTTATCATCCATGGCTTCGTCATCTGCTCTAAGACTCCTTTCCACAGCGTGATGTTGTCGGAGCCTCCTCCGCTTGAACGGGCGTGGACTCGCGGAAACATGTCCTGCCATTGAGCCTTAAGTTTGGCCGCGTCCAGTTGGAGGCTCCGTGCGATTCTGGCAATGTGTGGGCCAGGGTTGTTGTGCATGGCGCTGTTGGCATCGAATATCCTGAAAGCCTTATTGGTTGAATCCACTAGACTGGTACGTTGCATTGCCCCCTGCCCCTTCCCCTCCCCGGGCCCGCTCCCGACGTCGAAATATGACGCACGTCAGAAAACACGAAAACAAAAAACAAGAAATCTTCAACATACCATCCAGTTTACTCAACCCGGCGCCTGTCCGATCTCCCAGCTTGGGAATTCAGAGTCCAATGCAGCTCGCGCCAGAATGATCCACGAACGCATTCTGCCAATACATTTCTCGACCACCTCCTCCGCGACCCCGTCCTCGCTGCCAATGGAGTACATGACGCCACCGACGTTCCAGATGACGGGCTCCCGTAGCAGTCCCAGCATCACTTTTGTATATCCGAAAACCGAGAGGCATTGATTGCCATGAAAAAGCGCCGTGATAGCATTATTGAAGGAATTGATCTCCCTGTTGATGATGGCAGGGTCAACTCCCTCCTGGTCCATCAGGCGTGCGAGGGCCAGGGCTTGGTCGCTGGCGTCTGCCAACATTGCTGCCATCAGACATCTCTCTGTGTTCACCCATTGCAGCCACGCTTTGGCCCGTTCGGCCGTGTTGGCCTTGTCCACCAAAGAAAGGGCTGTGCGAATCGTGGCGTGAATGTGTAAGCATGTCCGCCCTAATGGCCTTGCGAAGCTTTCAAAACGGTGTTTCGCTGCTTTCATATTCGTGCATGCCGACCTCACAACACTGTTCCGACTTGCCTTTACAAATTTTCTAAAAACGCGTCTGGCATCTAGGCTGTTTTGGATAATCCTGGCCATTGAGCCTCGCCCCTGGGACATCATAAGGGCCACGTCCTTGATGAAATCGTCGGCCGCCCATGGGCGACTCACAATTCTCCTGGACGCGTGGGATTTGTCCTTGATGACCCACTGTAGGTTGGGTGTCAGAATGCTGTGTGATTGGCTCAATGCCCTCGTCCTCATCATTTCTGCACCCAGCACCTCGTCTCCAGCGGAATCGATCGCAACGCACAAAATAGAGCGTCGCAAATGATCGTACAGGGAAGTGTTTAGCTTGGTGAGGTCCCACGCCTGCTCGACAATCTGAGGCTGGTGGAAGGCCGTGCAAATCCGGCGCATGATGCGATCAGTCGCCGCACAGATGGCACTCGCGCCAGTGCCAAAATCCTTCTCCATGCCTAGAGTGCCAGAATGAATATGTAAAGAGGCGCTCACAGCCTTGAATCTGATGTGCAAGCGCCCTGCGCGTTCATCCCGCATCATCGCCGCGCGATTCTGCTCTTTGAAAGCTTCCAGCAGGCACCGCGCAATTTTTCGGCCAGGCTTGCCTAACTTCGCGAACGATTCTCCCTCGGCCACTCTTTTGGCAATATCCTGGAACTCGTTGGTTTCTAGAGCGGGCTTCGACAGATACTCGGCAGTCGCAGACTTATGTGCACTTGAAGCCTCATGCCTCACGAAGTGGCACAACTGCAAAGCGCCTGCAGATTGAATGGCGTACGTCCCAAAAGATCCTGGCAACCCACTTGCGTGGCAACACTTACATCCAACACCAAGCCCTTGCTTCCACCTGCTGTCCAACCAACTTCCTTTTGATGCGTCCCCCGGCACCAGCAGAAACTGTTTGGCCCACCGCGGGTACAACCGCCGCCATCGAGTTACGGCGACTGGGTCATGCCCCTGACCCATGGTTGCTGAAGCCGGCCAGCCGAAGCAGCTGGCCAGCCTTTAGGGCCAAAACGGCAATGGAACGGACGGCGAGGAGTGCGAGGAGGCAGGAGTAGGGACGCTGCAGGCTTCGAAGGAAGAAAGAAGATTAGGGGGAGGGGGAGTCGCAGAAAGAAAGAGGAGGCAGGGGTGAGGTGGAGGATGAGGTCGAGCGGGGAGTTGGAGGATGAGGTACACGGGCCTCCACGCAACAGGAGGAGGGAATGGGGGGGAGGAGCAGCACGGGAAGGGGGATATATGAGTTCCAGGAAGCAGAGCCCACATACTTCAATGTTCTTGCATCCTCATCCTTCTCCTCCTTCCCCTCCCTTCCTGCCTCCTCATTGTCATCCTCCTTCTCCTCGCTGCCAGAGGCTCAATTTCAATTGGGTGCCCGAACCGACTTGGATCCGAAAACAAACCACGGAGTAAACGCTGGTCTGGCTGCCAAAGCCCCGTGGACGTGACTATGGTAGCCTAGATTCAATGGTAGCGGGAGCCGCATTTTGGTTACTCTGTTTCTTCACTATAGGCTTGGTCCACAAATACGCCCGCGACAGCGCGAGAAAGCTGATAAAAAAAGCCGAACGCAGCTAAATAACAGCAGCAAGGACCTACCAGGATCAGACACTTCTGATTCAAAGCCGAAGCAGCTTAGCACGTCCACGGCGACTACCTCTTACGCGCAATGAGACATGATTGGGAATTGTGGCTTCTCCTTCGCGAGACCAGCGCTCCAAAGCGCCTCCTGCAGCACGCGGCCAGCCATGTTCGGGGACAGAGAGTTGCCAACCATCATGCCGACCTGGCGCGGCGTGATTTTGAGTTCCTCGCAGGGGACGTCTGTTGGCGCGAAGCCCTGGGCCTAGGGCGGCTAAGGACATACTACCAATGCCCCGTGGTGGCCGACCAAGCCTGTGCTCAGTTCAGCGTCGTCGCTGAGCTCCACAACGCTTGGTCGGCTTTCCCTGGGCAGTGGGGGTAGTCCCGTAGCAGCGGTGCCTTCAAGAGCTCTCGCGTGGTGAAGCGGCGTCCGTACGTGCTGATCCACGGTCCACCGCACCCGCCGCGCACCCGGGTGATCGTCTTGCATTCGTCCACCCCGTAAACCTGAAACTTCTCCCCTGCGTCGATGTCCACCGCGACAGGGGTGGTCCGTGGATCGATGCCGTTCTGGTGGCACTCCGAGTAGGCCTTGGCGCAGCGTTTCTTGCCCATCGCGTTCTTGGGCAGGCGACCGGGCACGTCCTGCTGGGTCTTGGAGTCCATGATGGTTTTCAGTGAGACGGCCTTGTGGGCCTCGGGCCACTGGAATTTACATTTGATGAAGTCGTTGCGGATTGCAACAATGATCAGGCGCCGACGGTCTTGCGGGAGGCCGCAAGTATTGGCATTGATCACCTTGTCATACACCGCGCACCCGCTTTCACGAATGTGCTTGATGAGCCCCCGGAACACCGGGCGGAATTTTACATGTGTCAGGGCAAACACATTCTCGAACAGGACGAGCCGCGGCTTCTTCTCGCGAATGTAACGGAGGGCCTCGCCCATGAGTTTCCCCGTCTGGTGGGGGCCATCGGCGCCAGACTGTTTGCCATTAGCTGAAAAATCTTGGCATGGTGGCGTGAAGACGTAGACGTCCACGTACGGCTTATCATTGATGGGCACGTCCATAATGTCAGTGTAGATGTGCTTCGGCTCGTGCCGCTCCAGCAGCTTGTGGCACTTCTTGTGGGTGTCCGAAACAAAAAGCACCGAGAAATCGATGTTCAATCGTAACATGGCGATCGCGGCGCCATCCATGCCAGAGAAATCAGACCCGAACTTGATCTTCTTCAGGCACCTGGGACGACGCTTTGCCTGTGGCGTGGCCCCAGCCTTTTTCGTCGCTGCCGTGGACTTGGGCGTCGCCGAGCGGCCCATCTCGCGGCACCAGGCTGCAGCAATGCGTAAGTGCAGTCGCAATCAGCCGAAGCAGCTGAAAATATTCATTGAGCCCAAACGGTGCGCAAAAAAAAATGAATACCGAAGCATTCACCGAGCCGCCCGTGTAGATACGCGCGCGCGTGCGTCGCCAGAATCCAGGACGGCACCGAGTGGCGTTGTAACCGGCAAAGCTCCTGAGGAGCTCAAAAAGAGCAAACCCCCTATTATTATCGAAAAAATAGAAACAAGTTGCCCCCTATTATTATCGAAAACATAGAAACAAACCGCCCTCTATTAATATCATAAAAATACAGGCGGCATTCCTATATCGCTCGTATTATTTCTGTATTGTTTCTGTATTAATACAACCCAGCCCAAAGGCTCACAACGTATTGCCGAAAATGCTCAAAATACACAAATAATATCAAAATAATATGAAAACCGCATGCAAACCAGACAAGCTCACAACAAAAACAGCTGATCCCGCGCAGCAGTGGATATAACCAACAGGGAACGGATCGTGTGCAGCGCTTCCTCTCTTCCTCCACCTCGTTTGCTTCCCTTCCTTTGTCGTTTCCTGCCGTCGTCCCTCCTCCCCGCCCCCTCGTCCTCGCCCACCCCTGCCTACCGTCGCCTTCCTCCTCTGCTCGTCCACCTCCCTTCCGGCCCCCCCACCCCTTCTAAGACTCTTCTCATCCTCCCCCTCTCCTGTTCTGGCCCCTGCCTGAGCAGAACAATCGACGCGGCCGCCGTGCGCCGGGCTCGCCGTCGCGTCTGCCGTTGCACTGCGCGCGACGCGCGCGACCTATTTGACAGAAAGCACGTCGGAGCAATGCTGGGAAAACGCGCAAACAGTGGTTTGCCCGAACCCATGAACCAGGCGCCCAGAGCACGTCGCACTGTTCCCACTCCATGAAGAAATCAGCATTGCTAGCTGCTGCTACAAAGCTGCCACAACCAGGTCGCTGACATGCGACTCGAGCGCCTGCCCGAGCGTCGCTGCCACTAGGTCACTAGGACTAGTGACGAGTGACTAGGCCCCCCTGAAAGGATTTGCAGCGTTCGTTGCTCCCACCAGGCCGACTTGCATGAGTCATGAGGTTTGCCTCAATTCGGTTCCAGCGCCTCCAAGCGAAGTAGAGATCAGCGTTGCCACGCTGGATCCCACCGGGCATCACGAAACAAAAAATGTCGCAACGCCGAGTTCGACTCCAATGCCTGCCCGACTGCGAGCATTGCCAGCAGCTGCCAGCATTGACCCTGCCAAGGCACATCAGAGGATTCCAGCTCGAGCTCGTTGCCCCTGCCATGCCGCACGCGTGGATGTTTGCCAAGAGTTCGGCCCCAGTGGCGCCAGCGCCTGCCCGACTTGTAGAACTGGTAAACGGTAAACCCACCGCCCCTGCGGGTAGCAAGCCATCCTGGATCATCCTGACTCAACATGCACCAGGCCACAATGGCACAATGGCAGTCTGCCGTGCCGTAATTTGCTGGATCTCCCGATCGGCCCGAGCGCGACTTGGACTTGGAATGAACCAGCATGGCGCCAGCGATGGCCCAGGCCAACGCCCGGGCCTGCCCATGCCCCGCCCAGAAGCTCTGGGTGCAAGACATGACCGCGCTCGACGTCGACGAGTCCGACTGCGCTTGGCTTGGCGTTCGCCGGGGCTGCGCCGGGGCCGGCGCCCTCCAGCCTCGCGCAGAACGTCGCCGCAGTGCGCGGCCTGGGCCCGTCAAGCCAACTGGCACCCCAGCACTGACGTCTTCAGCGCCGAGGGCCGCCAGCCGAACGGCCGAGAACAAGGGGAACTAGATCCTGACAGGTCTCCGAAAAGTAGGCAATCCCTCCGGCCACCCTCTTTGCGCGAACTGGAAAAATAGGTGTTCTCCCGGGGAGATGTATTTTTCTTATATAATTATAAAAAATAGAAAAATCATGTGGGAAAAACTATTTTTTAACTATTTTAATAGTTTTTGCGTTTCGTTTTTTATATTTTTTGCAAAAATACAAAAACGCCGAAACTGAAAAAATACCCGCCCGCCCCGGGCGCACCCTCGCCGCGTGCTTCCCGATCTGCTCCCCGGCTCCCCTCCCGGGGGCGGCTCTGCAACCTCTGCGGGCGTTGCCTGGGCGGCCTTGGCGCGGGACATCGTCGTCGTCGTCTGGTCGTCGGGCTCCTCGGCTGGAGGCCCCGCGCCTGTTGGCCGTGCTCTGGCTCCCGAGTTGGAGGCTCCGCGCCTGTTGGCTGCGCTCTGGCCTCCCGCCTGTTGGCCGGGCCCGGGGCCCGCCCGATGCCCGACGCCGTGGGGGGCCTCGGGCCCGTCGCCCCCAGCGCGCGCGACGTCGACGCCAACGGGCGGCGCGACAAGGATAATCAAAAAAGCAGATTGGCCTCGGCCCCGGCCCCTGCCCGAGGGCTAAAGTTAGGCTAAAGTTCGGCTAAAGTCACATGCGTTGGGGCGCTGGGCCCCAGGCCGCAAGGGCGCAAGGCGCAAGGGCTACCTAGCACTTACTTACTAACTACAATTACTACAGCCTCTGGTCTGCCAAATGGAACCGAAACCGATGATTGCAACGAACCGCTGGCCGACGGCCCGACGGGCACGGTCGCGGCGCCATGGCCAATTCAATTGCCAAGTGCCCATCCCATGCCAAGGCTTGCACAAAACAAACAGAGCGCGTCCGTCTCGGCCCTGGCCCTCCAAGGCGCGGCGCGGCGCATATGTCCAGACGAGGGCAGACATATTGACAACAATTACAAAATCAGGCGCTGCACCGGTGTGCAAACTGCACGCAGGCCCAGGCGCAACATGCCTGCATGCCGCGCGCGGCCCCCTGATCGCGCCAGATAAATGACCGAAGGGGGGGCGGCAATGACGGGGCGCTGTGGTGGCGCTGCTGGCGGCGGCACTGCAACTGCAATGTGACCACGTTGGCAATGTGGCAGCGCTGGCCCCACGACGGCGGCAACCTGTCGGGGGCCGCTCGTCGCTCGTGCTCGCGGCCCGCGGTGATCGCGGGAGCGGGAGCGCGCCGCCCTCTGGTGAGATGACCAAAAAGCCGAAGGCGTTGGGCCTTGGGCTTCGGGCTGGCGGCCTGGGCCCGCGGCCAGGCCAGGCCAAACCAAGGGCGAGCGACCGCCTGCGCTCGCAAGGGCTACCCGGCTACCAGGCAGCGGCCACCAGCAGTGAACTTTACTGTTACTACTAATGCTGCTTTCGTAGGGGGTCCGACTCCTAAGTAGGGTCGCGCTGGGGTAATCCCTCCCCTCAAAGCCACTCTTCCTTTCCCTTTCCTCCTTATCCATACCTTCCCCCCTCGCCTCCCTTTCCCTACATCTTTCACTTCCTGGCCGTTCCCCCCCTCCCTGTTGCGGTGCCCCCCCTTTCCCGGGCGGGCCTCGCCTGCAGAATCAGGGTCCGAAGGCTCCGAAGGCTCCCACATCAGCCAACGGAGCCCAAGTGGCTGCGGGGCGAAAGCACGAGCAACGAAAGGAGGGGCAACAGGAACACGGGCGCCACATCCCCCGGGCAACGGAGGAGGAGGGGAGGAGTGAACCGCAGGTTCTCCGGGGGAGCCCAGGCTGTGGAGAGTCATGCCCTACCTTTTCCCCGGGGAAATTGCCTAAACGTATTATTATATTATATATGCACATGCACATTTTTCTATTCTTCTCATATTATTAGCATCCTTGCTGTGGAAGTGCTGCTCAGGTGTCTGCCACATACAGGAGTGGCGTAAGGAGCTGGATGGGCACCTCCGGGGCCTTACGCCACTCGGATACATCCAGCTCCTTACGCCACTCGGTGCCGCCCTTGATCCTGGCCAGCGGCTCGGATTCACGGTCGGCACCGAGTGGCGCAAGGCCCCGGAGGTGCCCATCCAGCTCCTTACGCCACTCGGTGCCGTCCCTGATTCTGGCCAGCCGCTCGGATTCAAGGTCGGCACCGAGTGGCGCAAGGCCCCGGAGGTGCGTATCCAGCTCCTTACGCCACTCGGTGTCGTCCTTGATTCTGGCCAGCCGCTCGGATTCAAGGTCGGCACCGAGCGGCGTAAGGAGCTGGAGGTGCGTATCCAGCTCCTTACGCCACTCGGTGTCGTCCTTGATTCTGGCCAGCCGCTCGGATTCAAGGTCGGCACCGAGCGGCGTAAGGAGCTGGATGTGCCCGTCCAGCTCCTTGCGCCGCTCGGTGCCGACCTTGAATTCCGTCGGCAGCCTGACATTGGGAGATAGGACCAATGGCCTCGTGAGACACTGGCGAAACAAACCACTGCTTCAACCTGAAGCTCGATGCTCTACACCGCGCGTGCAGAGTGGATGCCACTTAGATAGCCACCGCCCTTGTATGACGCCCCCGCTTTGGCCAGGATGGCTTTCAAGTCTGAGGGAGGCGTAAGGAGCTGGATGCCATCCAGCTGCATGTGCCGCTCAAGGCCGCCCTTGAGTGGCACAGTGCAGCATTCCAGAGCTGGATGTGAGCGGGATGTTCAGGTCGACCCTGAACATCCAGCTCACATCCAGATCTGGAACGCTGCACTGTGCCACTCAAGGGCGGCCTTGAGCGGCACATGCAGCTGGATGGCATCCAGCTCCTTACGCCTCCCTCAGAAATGTTGGCGTATTCATGGATGTCAATCGGTTTCCAAACTAGTGCGCTACCTGGGACGTCCCTGGACCAGCGCTCGGACACGCCCAAGAATTCAAACAATCATGTTGGCTCAAGCCTGGGTCCCCGTAGCAACTGTTGAGGCCAGCGATCGGAGAAAGGAGGATCGGAGGCAGGAGAGGACGAGGAGGATGAGGTTTCGAGATTACTGTCCGGGGTCCGAGAGAGCCTAGCGGATATCCTCGCTTGATCGCGCCACGGAGGTGCGCTAACATGTTTGGGTGGGGGCAGTGCTTAAATCGCCCCTGGGATCCATCAGCCCTCTCAGCTGGGACGAAAAGGGGGAGGGAGGAGGTGCACCCCTGAGGAACGAGGATCAAACCACAGGCAAATGACACGTTCCTGTGTTTTCGTTTCGCGCTTGACAGGCTTTCGAAAAGGAAGATGTTGAGAAAGATGATCACTTTTGTAACCTCTGCCGCAGTAGACGTCGAGGTGTATGCGCCAGCCGAATCAGCTAAGAGCTGAAATGCAGCAAACGCCTTGGTGGAACAACCAATCCCGATGTTGTACCAAGGAGCGCGCAACCTACTACTACGAGTCTACCTAGGTACCTGCGTGCTGTGGCGTGTGTGTGTGTATGTGTGTGTGTGCGTGTGAGCGTTTCTATCTAGATCCTGACAGTGAGCCGAAACAGCTTAGTCAGGATGTGCACTCACGCGTCTGGGTCCCACACTTCACCGTCCTCGTCATCATTTGGAAGTTCTTCCGACGGCACATCTTCCCCGTCCGGCTCCCCCGGCTCCTCCTCCTCCAGCGGCTTCACAGCCGGCTTCGCTTTCGGCTTTCCCTTGGCTCGCTTCTTGGCCTTCGTATCCGTCGGCGGTGGTGGCTTGGCCGCGGCCTCACACCCCATGGCCTTCGCGTAGGCGGGGACGTACATCTTGCTCTCGGGGTTCTTCATGTCGTCCATGAGCTCGGCCCTCAGCTTCTTCAAAAGCTCATCGGCATGGAACTCGTTGAAGGCAATGCCCACGTAGCCCAACCTGTTGATCAGGCACTGGTAGGCAAACTTCCCATCCATTGGGGTCATATCGATGACGAGTTTGGCAAAGAATGTATGGATCAGTTCTGAGTACCAAGTATTCGGCATTCCATGGAGCGTGCAGGGGCCCATGGTCGCGTCCGTGCGACGCTCCGCTGCCTGCACAGCCAAATCCATTAATTGCGATGGCAAGCCGCCATGCCATCAGAGTCAGCCGAACGGCGAGCTCGTGACCCCTATGGCATGGCGGTGCCAATGCAGCTAATTGATTTGGCAGTTGCTGCCTTGTCAGTGCCCTCCCCGTCGTCGGCCCCCTTGGCCTTGCCACCCACGCGAATGATGTTGCGCTTGCCCAGCAGCTCCTTCTTGACTTTCCATGAGATCTGCCACTCCCTGCTGTAGTCAGGCTTGGTGATCCCGACGATGGTGTCGCCCGCCGTCGTCCCTGGGAAGTGTTTGCGAGCACGCTCAGGGAGGCAGATCTTGCTTGACGAAACCATGTGCGCCCACTCCGTTTGGCGGACGGAGCCTGTCGAGCTCTTGTTGCGAAGGCGCCGTTCCTTGAGGCTCTCCTCTGTGTACACGAGCTGCAAGATGGAACTGGTGACGCTCCCCTTCTCGTCATCCTGGTCATCCTCTTCTTCGTCTTCGTCCTCGTCGTCGTCCTCCTTCTTCTTCTTCTGCTGCTCCTTGGACGTATTCTCCTTCCATGGTGCTATGAGCTTGTTGCTGTTACCTTTCCGACCGCCATCCATGATGATCGCAACCTCGCCGTTTCGAATGTGCCCCAGTCCGCCTGGCGGCGCACGGGCCTTGAGCACGGCGCGGACGATCTTCGTGTAGATAGGCTCCCGCAGCGACGGAATGCGAAGCTCGGGCCTATGCTCGCTTTCACCGTGCCCCTTGACGTCGAAGTAGTACAGGACGAGGCCCACCGGGTCGCCCCGAATCTCGCGCAGCTTGGAGTCCTTGAGGGCGTTCTCCAGCTCGGCGCCCGTCTTAGGTTCAGGGATCAGTTCGACGTACGTGCTTAACAGCTTGTTCGCGTACTTGACCCACTGCTCTTGCTCGGACTCGGGCAAGCTCTCGAAGCCTGAAGGAGCCGCCTCTGGTGTTGCGGTCTCTGTGGCGGTGGCCGAAGCAGCCGTGCCCCCCCCGGCGCTGCCCTGGGCGCAGTCGATGGCGACGCTCATCTCCTTTGCCAGCTCCACTTTGATCTCGTTGAGCTTCTCTTGGACAGAGTCGTACTCAAGGAACTCGTTAATCTTATGTTTCGACCGAACTGCATCTTTGTAGCGCATGTCCCAGTTCACGGTGCAGATGAAGTCCTCCAGGATGTCGGCAATTTTGTTCAGGCCCTCGGACCGCCAAACCACAAGCCACGTGGTGTCCGCAACTTCTCCAGGGTAGGCAGACATCTTGGCCCGCACGCTCCCGAAGTCCTCAAACACCTCCTGCAATTTATGGACCTGCTCGACCTTCAGGCCCAGGGTGGGAAGCCACGTGTAAAGGCAATACTGCTTCATGTCGAACTTGAGGTTCAGAACCTCAATGTAGGACGTTCGGTAGTCCTTCATCTTCTTGCCTGACAAATCCCCGAGTGTGATGAGCTCCATCCTCCACAGATCTGTGATGCCCCAGACCGCCCACGAGATATGCACTGGGCTCCGAGCCCGATCCACGAGAGCTTGGAGCGCAGCGATCGTCTTGAAGGGGTATTCGCCGAGCATTTTTTCCTCTGCCCACTCCAGCCAGTGCCTGGCCGTCTCCTGGGACAAGACACGCTCGAACACCGTCGCAGCGCTGTCAATGAAGCTGTCGCTGATGGTGATCTTGTTAGCGCCGCCGGCGAACGTGATCTTCGCGTTGTACATTTTTGCAAGCACCAGCGAGCTAATGGACTTCTGCAGCTCCCTTTCCTTGGCGGCCTTGAACCCCATGATGTCGTACACCCACTGCCTGCATGACATGTGGGACACCACCCCCGCCTCGATGAGGCGTTGCCTCAGGTTCTGTGAGCGCCAGAACCTTTCCTCCCCTTCAGGAACGACCTCAAATTGGAAGGGGGCCGTGAGTAAGACCTTCCGCCAGCGCATGCGGATCTTTTCGTCCACGCCCTCCTGGATCGCCTTGGCAATGGAGAACAAGACAGCGAAGACAGGTTCGGGCGATGAAAGTCGCATCATCGCGCCCTTGTGGCTCAGGACGTCTGTGTTTGCTGAGTCCACGCACACCACGACATTGAACTCCAGCCTGTTGGGTGGGTCGTCGTGCTTGTAACTGAAGCGCTGGAGTTCGGCAATTTGTCCATGGTTTATTGGAACTCTGTGGTTCACCAACCAAGTAAAACTTTGCCATAGAAAATTTCCGCCACAGAGGTAGAAGTGATCAGTGGAGTTGGTCTCTGGAGGGGTGCTGAGGACGTTGTTGAACTCTTCCTGGCTGAACGGCGCTTGCATGCCGCCGTCACCGATCCTGAGGGGCTCCATGTCCATCACGCCCGCGAAGATGGCGTCTTTGTTGATCGTCTCCAAGGCGTCGTGGACCTGGGCCAAGACCTTAACGCACATGTTGTCATCCTGGAGCTTCTGATCCGCGCTCTTCTGCGCGGCATCAACCTGCGCATCGGGGGTCTTTGCCTTCAATTGGCGTCTGGGAGCCTTCACGGAGGAGCCCGGAGAAGACTTAGGCGGCGGGCGCTTGCCCATGGCCGAAACAGCCAGCAGCGCAGGTACGAGGTAGACGGCAAAGGCCGAAACAGCTTGAGCCAGTAAAACCTGTTTGAAAACATGAGGTGGAACGGAATGGAACGGAGGCAGTCTGATCTGGGGTCTCTGGGCGCAGTCCAAGCAGAGAAACACCGTTTGACAATCATGCCCTTGGCCGCTACTTTTATTGGCAGTGCTACTACTTCTGTTATTCATACGGCGATTGTACCTTTGCTAATCCGCTTGAGACTTCCTCACAACTTACCCCCAGGTTTGTCGCTTCCGTGCTAGGCTAGTTGCTAGTGGTGCTGATGGCATGAATGGCGAGGTGGGGCTGATCGGATGACGAAGACGGATTGGGTTGGCGCGATCATTCCAGTAGCGTGGCCGAGTCACCAGTGCACGCCGCAGCCGCCTGCATCAACGCAGCAAGGGCGGCAGAAAACCCGCCAGCATGTTGTTGCTGGCTGATTGCGCCCACAGCCGCTGCACATGGGTAGCTGGATGTACCTCCGCGCCGCGGGAGAGCCGGACTCAATTCGGACCCGGTGCGCAACGGCTCGCTGCATCTTCTTGTCGTGCCAGTTAGCGCTGCACGTGCCAGCCGTGCGCCACTTGGACCATTGCTGACTCGTGTCGTCCTTGGCCGAATCAGCCGATTGGCTTGCCTGCTCAGTAGGCTCTGACGGCTGAGTAGTAGGCGCCGTTGGCACACTGGACGCTGAATTGGTGTCTCCATGCGTTGTTGGAGATGCCGCTGATGACCCACTGACCGCCTGCGCATTGGAACGCCCGCGCTTCCCAGAAGAAGGGAAGGGCCACAACATGGTATTGAGCAAGAGGCCCCCGTGGTACGTGATGTGGCCGAACTCCTGGACGATGTGGTGCTTGAGATGGCTCAGTAGATCTGGCAGCATGTTGATGCTGCGCATCTTGGGCGGCCCCATGGGGCCCAGCATGTCCCATGCCTCTGGAGAGCTGGCCCGCACGCCCTATTCGACCTCAGACTGACGATCGCCAAGTAGCGCCGTCGGTTTGATTACGTCTAGGGTTGCAAAGGTCAGCCCGCCTGGCCTTGTCAACGTAGGGCAACTCCAGCATAACGGCAAGCTCTCGCCAAGATTGCACGGAGCAGCACGGAGAGAATTGGGAGACGTTCCCGACGGGATTGAGCCCCGTGAAGTGGACGGCAGCCTCGGAGGACCAAAACACATATTGAAAATCTCTTCCCACCAAAAACTTGTCATCTTATTATGTAACACACATGCGTTTCCAATCGGCGTGCACCTGCATGGTGGCGCTCGCGTTGCCAGCCGAATCGTAGAGCACGCTCCAGATGCAGTCCGCCGTGTTGTCCACGAA
The DNA here is from genome assembly GCA_963575745.1 of Prorocentrum cordatum. Lineage (NCBI taxonomy): Eukaryota > Dinophyceae > Prorocentrales > Prorocentraceae > Prorocentrum > Prorocentrum cordatum. The sequence goes on along the minus strand of CAUYUJ010012213.1, from coordinate 198,153 downwards.
GTGCGTCAGACCCAACTCTTTGGCAATGGGGCCTTTTCCCCGGTGGCCCCATGTTTCTGCGCACGCGTGCACATGGGTCGAGATATCCCATTGAGAGCTCGGGGTGCTCATCTGGGCCAGGCCGCACTCGCGGGCGAAGCGAATGACCCATGCCTCCACCTGATGGTGCTGGCACAGGGAATAAGGGCCCATCCTAGACAAGTCTTGTTTGGGCCCCATCTATCCCTGCCATCACCATGCCCTGGCCACCGAGCCCCATCTGTTGTTCGGGACCAATCGCTCGCCCTTAGTGGTCCTGCTGATGAGGTGGATTGCGCCGGCGCCGTACGCCAGGGAGAACAGCACAATGAACTGGAAAAAGCCTGGCACGACCTCGCTGTAGAATTCGCCTGGGAGTTTGTAGCGAAAAGAAGGACGAGGAGCACCTCCTCATCCTTCGCTTCGTCCTCCACCTCCCCCTCTTCTGTATCAAAGTCGTATGTTTCCCGTGTGTTCCAATGGCCTGGCTTCTCGGGCTTCGGTTGGCCTGGAGGAGCGCGCCTTGAAATGCAGTCTCCGATGTCCAGGCCAATGAGCATTGGACTCTGGCCGAAGCAGCCAGTGCCAACATCCAATGTGCTGTGGCCGAATCAGCCAAGCCTTTGAGCCTGGAGAGACTACGGGACAAAACACTGGCGATGTCGATAGTAATGCGAAACAATAAGCAACGTGATGCTATCCGCGAGGCTGACCCAGGCGACATTGAAACAACGACAAGGGTTTGTAGCCCATGGGCGGGTAATCTAGGCATGCACGTGCTTGTCCACATCCCCCCATCGAGGAGGAGGAGGAGGAGGAAGAGGAGGAGGAGGAGGGGGAGGAGGAGGAGGAGGAGGAGGAGGAGGAGGAGGAGGACGAGGACGAGGAGGAGGAGGAGGAGGAGGAGGAGGGACGAACAAGAGCGCCAGCTTTGTCTTAATTTTCGCGCCACCACCACTAGTTTTTCCTGGTGCGAAAGTTCACGCAGGGGCTCGTTGCTGTGGGCCGAAAGAAAAACCCCAAAAAACCTCGATTAGATTTGGCAAGTCCTGTCGGTGGCCCACGCGCGCCGCGACCCCGCGGCCCACCCGACGCGGCCGAAGCCGAGGTGCACGGCACCTGCTGGCCCCGTGACCCGACGCCAGCGGGCAGGCCGCGCCGCCTCGAGGACCTTGCTCGCGCTTGTCTCAGGCCCGAGCTGGGCGAACGCCGCCTTAGCCCACGCCGCCAGTGGCAGGCAGTTCGCTGCGTAGGCGGGATCCTGACGCCAGCCAGGCCCTGGCTGGATGGCGAACTGCAACGTCCTGCACCCCTTGCCACGCCCGCCTGCCACCGCCTTGCCATTGATTGCCCTGGCCTGGTCGAGCGCTCTGGACGGCGCCCCCTCGACGGGGGCGCCTGGGGCGGTTGCGGCGAGGCCGCCGCGCCTGAACACAGCCACCGAACTTGGCCCCTGCTCGCCTCATACGCACGCGCCGCGACGCCTTCACCGAGAGACGCCCCGGCCTGCCTCGAAGCACTCCCCGCGATGCCTTGCCATCGAGCGTGAAGTCGATCCCCGGGTTCTTGGCCTCGCTGCGCAACCAGGAGCCCCTCTTCCTGAGGCGGTGGGCCGCCCTCTTGCCCGCATCCGCGCCGCTAGATGCAATCGCGCCCTCGGCGACAGAGATGATGAAGCCGCCCTCCCCCAGCCGTTGGCAGAGCCACCTGGACACGCCAGAGATGCCAAACTCCACGTCTCGCAGCCGACCGTAGACCGCCAGGGCGACGTCGTCCACGACCAGGTAGGCGCGGACATCCAGCCAGCTCTGCACGAGGAGGTACCTGGCCGAAAAGAGCAGAACCTTCAGTAGGGTCGTCGCGAAGGCGCGGCCCGCGACGATCGAGGTCCCCAGCGAGAAGGCCTCGGTCACCCACTTGCCCAAACAGAGCCTGCGCCACCCACCGCGCCAGCGGAAGGTGAGCTTCAAGCGTCGCATTCGAAACCCATGCCTCCGAGCCGCTGCTACCAAGCCATCATGGCGATCCCGCTCGCAGGCCTTGGACGCGCGCAGCATCGACGTCGTCGAATGCTGCCGCATCGCCGCTGTCACGTCGGTGTCAAACGCCTGGATCCAGACCGCGCCCTCGCATGACTTACCCTCGCCGCCGAAGAGAAAAGCCCCCATGGGGCGCTGCCTCTCCCAGTCCTGGGCCGGGCCTCGCCGCGGCGCATCTTCCCCGGCACGCGGGCCAGGCTGGCGAGGAACCCAATGGGGCGCAAGTCCCCCTCCGCCTTCGCCAGGAAGACAACGCGCGCCATGTCGAACTGCCCCGGGGAACTGCGCGTCTCCTCCAGCACCTGCGGCAGAAGCCCGACGGCGACGAGGCCGTCCGCCGTGGACCCCTTGAAGGCAGCCGCCGCCTTCCTGATGTCGCCGGGCGAAGGGGCCTGGCAGACCTCCTCGATGGGGCCCTTGCTGGGGGCGTTGCGTCGAGGCACAGCGGCGGCGCCTCGCCGCAGCGCCAGACCTCCCGGCACTCGCCCTTCAGCGCGACGAGCGCGACCGTGACCCCCGCTGGCCCCGCCGCCCCTTCGAGGTGGGGCGCCCAGGCCAGCGGCGCCCTGCAAGAGCGACGCGCAGCGCCAGCACCGCCCTGCACTGGGGCAGCAGGACACGGTGAACCAACTGCGCGGGGAGGTCGCCATGTTGACGGGGGCCGACTTGATCGGCCCGCGCCACGCGGCGCCAGAGGACTTCCGCCTCCACGTCGGGCGCGACGCCGAGCCGCAGCGCGCGGGGAAGGGCGCGCTGCTGCCTGGAGGGGGGCCTCGTCCTAAAGGCTGCCCTGCGTCAGCTCGGCGGCGCCGCGTTGGGGCCGCCATCTGGGAGACGTTGGCCTGCCTCCGCAGACCGCGTGCGACGGCGGCGATCCCCGAGGCGCTGGGGCAGCTGAAGGCGCCGCGTGCCAAGACGGACTTGCTGGCGGCCGGGGACTTGGGAGGTGGCCTGCCGTCAGCGGAGGAGGTTCGGAAGTGGGGGCGCCAGCTCCACATGCTCAGCCACCTCAACTACAACCAATTGGAAACGCTCGAGCGGGGGGCCCGCAGATTCGCGACGGAGCTAGAGGGCCACCGCGGCAGGGGGCGGAGCCAGCTTTGGCGCAAGTGGGCGCGAGAGGCGACAGCGGCCGCCCTTGCCGCCGCTAAGGCACGCGGCGGCGCGGGGAAGGGTCGCGGCGCTGCAGGGCTGAATCCTGCCCACCCCCCCCCCGCCCCCGACGGATGCTGGACTAGCTGCTCAGAACCGAGACGGACCGCTCGACCGAGCCCAGCACCCTGCCGCCGCCAGCCTTGCCGCCGCCTCCAGCGCCACTTGCCCGCTGCTGCTACGGCGCGGCGCCCGCGCAGTCAAGCTCGTCAAACACGCTGGAGCGGTCGCGAAGTTCCCCCTGCCTCGGAGGCGGGGCGACAGGGCGCCCCCGGAGCTGCCCCCTGCCTCGCCCAAGCCAACACGCCGCCCCTCCGGCCAAACGCGGCCCCGCCCGCGCTGCCCCACCAACAACGGCGCGCTCTCCCAGCCGATCGCCGACAGCGGCCCGAGGGCCCACGGCAACGCCGACGGCAGCCCGAGAGCCCGCGGCTCTCGGAGAGCCCACGGGCACCGCGGAAGACCGACCCCCTGCTAGCGCCCCAGCCGCGGCAGCATCAAATCCCCCGGCGAGGCGGACCTGCCCCGCTCGCCGTTTACCACGCGGGCGCACCTGAGGGCAGGCCCCAGCTAAGCATTCGGCGACAGAGCCCAGCACCTCTCGCCGTGGACCTCGACGGCGCCCCTGGTTTCTGTGGCTCGCGGCCACCCGGGCCCCGGCAAAGCGCCCGGCGACGTGGGTGGCGCTGCAGCCGACGAACCATCCAGCGGGGCGCCCTCGTCGACCGCCAGGTCAAGCATGACGGGGCCATCCGCCGCGCCCCCGCGCAGGCCGCGCCCAGCTCGCGTCGAGGCCCCCGCTCAGGGGCCTCAGCGAAACCGCGTTGACGCCGACGTGGAGCCGATAACCGTCACCCGCCCACCGGCAGAAGTACTCGACTCACACCTGGACGCGGCGGCGTCGACACCCTCCTCGAAGACAGGCCGAGGGGCGTCGGGATCGGGCGGCGGCTGCGGCCCGCCCATCTCCCGCGTCGCCACCGAATCCCCCGCATCTGTCGCCGAGGTCGCCTGCCCTGCAGCGACGCCCAGCTTGGCAAGCGCAGCGCGCGCTTGCCGTAAGAAGGGTTCCCACGCGGGAGGCTCGGGCCGCGGCCCCACGGGCCGCTGCGCGGCAGCGCCCGCGCCGCCACGTAGACCAGCCCGCGCTCGGGGGGGCCCTTCTCGCCGAGCAGGAGCCGCGCGGGCCCGCGCGGCGCCAGTGCCGCAGCCTGCCTGCTACAGCCGCCCACCTTGCCGCCTAGGCTGCTCGAGATCACCGCGAAGAAGTTGATCCCCGAGCCTGGCCCGACGCAGGCCACGACCATGCCGTCGACCTCCTGCGGCCGGCCCCAGGCCCCCAGCTCGCGGGGCACCTCGGCGTGAGCGAGGTACTCCCCTAACTGCCCCAGGACCGACTTCGACTCCGCATCGAGGCCCTTGGCCGCCACTAGGTACACCGACCCCGCCAGGGACCCTCCAGGTTCTCCGCGGTTGACCCACGGGTCCCTTGGGCTCACTGCCCACCCCAATGTGCGCCCGCGCGCCGATGCCCACACAGCTGGGCAGGCCGCCGTTCTCGGTGCGCACCGACTCGCTGAAAGTCACCTTCCAGCCTTCTCCGAGGGGGCATGCTCAGCCTCATGCGCCGCGCCTGGGGCCGCGCCCACCTCCTGCAGGAAAACCACGTCGGCTGTAGCCTCCAGCTGCAGCCGGCGCGTCGTGCTGCCGCAGGACGCGGTGTTGGCAGTGCCCAACCCCCACGCTCCGACTTCACGCCGAGCCTGGGCCAGCCACCTCTGGGCCTCGGCTGTCGGAGCCACGGGCGCGCTAGGCGACTGGGAGCTCGATCCCTGCGGCCTGGCACGCCTCCTCGAGCTTACGGCGGTTCTCACCCTCGAGCTGGTCGACTTGGGCAAAGAAGAAGGCCACGTGGTCGTCTTCCGAACCCTCTGAGCCCGCAGGGTCCCCGCGCCGCTCGCCACCTGCAGCAGCAGCAGCAGGAGGAGCATTTGCAGCGGGCGGCCCACGCGGCCCTGCCCGCTCGCCCATGGGCGCGTCTTCGCTGGGCGCCGCCGCGCACTCAGCCTCGGCGATATCGGCTCGGATGGCGTCAACCTTCCGTTGCAGGACTGCGCGCGAAGCCTCGAGGCTGGCGGCCTCGGGCCCATCAGCGGTGACGGCTGCCGAAGCCTCCAGGCCCGCGATCGCATTGGCCAGCTCAACGCCGCGGGCCGGTGTGTAACCAGGCAGCAGGCCGGCCTGCTCCATCCGCTTGGCCTGCTCGAGAGCATCGCGGCCTTCGGCCTGGCGTTGGCGAGCCGCCGTGAGCGCCGCGGCCGCCTGCTCCACGGCCATTTTCGCCTGCTCCAGCTGCTCGACGGCCCCCTGGTGTGCCGCCGCCTTCGCGGCCGCCTGATTGTCCAGCTTCTCCAGCTCCCAGGCGCAGGACCGCAGTACCTGCGAGTAGGTCTTGGGCTTGACCTGCTTGGGTGGCTGCGGCGGCGGGGCCAGCTTGGCGCGGTCCTGGTCACGGATGAACGCGCCCTTGTCAGCGAGCTGAGCCAGGCAGGCCGCCACAACCTCCTCGGTGAGGGTCCCTCTTGGGGCTGCCAAAAACTCCTGCTGTTTCTGTGCCCATGGCGCGTCCGCCGCTTGGCCTCCCTGCGGCAGCTCCTTGCGGCCCCCCTTGTCTCGTCCTCCGCCTGCATGGCCTGGCCACCGCCCGACTTGGTGCCAGCGGCCTTCTCGAGCGCATTATGGCGCACCGACACCGAGGTCGCCTGCCCGCACTCCTCGCCGCCGTCGGCCCACGAGACACGCCGCGGCTGGCGCGGGCCCCCGAGCGACGGGCCGGCGGGGCCTTCGCTCGGTGCCATGGGAGCCGAGAGAGCAGCGGAGAGCGAGGAATGGTTGGAAATCCCCTCTCCTGAAAGAAAGCACGTTGCAAGTGCCCGTGCGTACACGGCGTTCTGAGGTATGTACGCACAAGACCCCCAACCTTGAGCCAAAATGGCTACGGACCCCCTTTTCCTCCTCCTCCTCCTCCTCCTCCTCCTCTCCTCCTCATCTCATCATCATGATCATCATCATCATCATCATCATCATCACACCACCACCACCACCACCACCACCACCACATCATCATCATCATCATCATCATCATCATCATCATCATCATCCTCATCCTCATCCTCATCCTCATCCTCATCCTCATCCTCATCCTCATCCTCTTCCTCGTCCTCTTCCTCCTCATCCTCCTCCTCCTCCCTCCTCCTCCTCCTCCTCATCATCATCATCATCCGACTCCTCCTCCTCCTCCTCTTCCCCCTCTCTCAAGCCGCTCTCTGGTCCAACATGTTTCGGGGCACGATGGCCACGGCAGCGCCCAGAGGTCGGGGGTTAACTTGCCTGAAGCAAAGTGTTCTGCCGCAGCTGAGTTCTTCAATTCTCTCATGTTGTCATGTCGAATCGGCATTGGTCTGCTTGCAAGTCGCGCGGGCAGTCGGAATATAACTAGATCCTTGTGAGCACGGATATGTCGTGCAATAGATATGGTACACGTGTTCGTTTGTATCGGCCACATCGCCGATGCATCGGCGCCGCATCGCCGATGCATCAGGCTCCACATCGCGCCGCATCGCCGATACATTGGCGATGCGGCGCAATCATCCGACGCCAATTACTCCGACCCCATCTGGGAGACCCAGATCATGGGGACCCCACAGTGGAAGCAGCAGCATGGCGGATCTCTGGGAAATGCAATGCTCTCCCTCCGTTCGCCTGCGCGAGGGCGGTGCTCTCCTGTGACTCCTCCCGCAAGAAGGCGAGGGCCTCCTTGTGAGGCCCTGGAGTGCTCTAAGAATTGGGCGTTGCTGAATTGAGGCGAAAAATCTTGTCCCTACTGGGCCCCAGGGGACCTCTCTAGGGCCCAGAAGGTGCACAAAAAGTACACATGCCTTCGCCCCCCCCCCGATTTCTCGCCCCCGCAGGGAAGGCTTCTCAGGAGCCTCCGGGCTCTTCTCATGAGCCGTCTTCCAAGAAGCCCCCCGCCTTATAAAAAAAAACCCACGCCTTCCCAGAAGGCATCCCCCCATCGCGCCGGACCCCTTCTTCGCCCACCCATTCCTCGTCCCCCTGAATACTGCAGGTCCGTGCCGTGTCGACCCTGGCGTTGGTTCCTGACACCGCGCTGGATCGTTCAACCTTGAACGATCGGCCGTCTCCGCAACGTCCGATCGTTCAACATCGACCGATTCTGGGCCGCCGCCGGCGTTCAACGTTGAACGTCGGCGGCTGGGTCGCCGCCGGTCGACACGACGCGAACCTACCGTAGGCCGTTTCCTCGGAAGACTCCCGCTTTCCCAGACGGCCGCCCGCCCCCCATCGCGCCAGAGACCCCTCGCGCGCGCCGCCAACCACTGGGAGCAAAAAGCAACATCAATGTACCAATGACACGCCGCCGTAGGGAGCACCGGGCCCTTGGACAAGAAGAATCGAGCAGGGACCGACCGTCCCGGCATTTCTATACGCCTACCACAACATGTTCTTGAAGCCCAATCATGTTGTAAGAACAAAAGCGTTGTTTTTGAAACATAAGCCCGATGTGATAACACAAGACAGTCCTGGCCAGACATGTTCTAAGAACACTAATTGGTAGGCCAATGCGCGAGCCAGGACGCTTCGCCACTGCTTGGAAGAAAGGGGCAACACGCCGGGACCCGAGAACAAACAAAGGAAGGAGCAGCACCCCGGCGGGCCCCCGACGCCGGCGTGCCAGCGACCCTCTCCCCCTCCCTCCGAGGCTGCCTGCGAGGCCACTCCAACTTGACCCGAAGACCCAAATTTCGAAGGGCGGGGGCTACTGGTTGGACGCCCGCAATGGGTACGGAAATAATAAGTACAACGCCCAACAACAAATGCTGTCCCAAACAAAAAAGCGGCCGCCGTTGGGCGGACGGCCTCGTGCCTCAACTGGACACATGCCGCGGCGGCGCGGACAGCGAGTCCTGTTCAAGAACAGAAACTGCTGTTGTAGGGAGCCCACAGAGGACGTACGCGCCCAACTATGTACATGAATGCGGCCCCTCGATCCGCGAGACTGGCCGCGAGATAGGAACATTCGGGCAATGCGTACTCTCGAAACCAGCGTGGATTCATGTACGTGTACGTCCTTCTTTCGCTCCTGCTGTTGGGCGTCGTACCCATTCTTTCCGTACCCATCTCGCTCGTGCCGACAACGGCTCCACATGTGTGTGCTTCCACGCTCCCCGACGCGCCCCCCCCCCCCCGCTGGAAGTGGAGGGCAGCTCTCGCAGGCTCGCTTGGGGCCTTCGGGTGGGGTTGGGGCGGTCTGCCGATTGGTGACCTCCCGCGCCCGCGCTGTGGGCGAGGCGCCCACCGCCGGGGACCCGCCGCCCGGTGCCCGCCGTGACGGCGCCCAAGACGAAGCCAGGACGAGGATAAAATCGGGTGGGGGCAAATCGAGAACCTCTGAGCCCTGGCGGATCTGGAGGATGTCTCGGGTGCCGCGGCCATCTGAGAGCGTCCTGGAACGCTCTGCGAGCGTTCCCGAACGGACTGGACGGATTCAGTCTCGTCCTTGATGGGCCTGTTTTCCACCACCACCACCACCACCACCACAAGTTGGAGGGGGAGGGGGCCCTCCTCCTCCTCGTCCTCGTCCTCCTCCTCCTCCAGCTCCTCCTCCTGTCCCTCCCCCTCCTCCTCCTCCAACTGATGGTGGTGGTGGTGGAAAACAGGCCCATCAGTCCTGGCCCCGTCCGAGCGCCCCCCCACCCCGGGCGGGCCAGAGCCGGAGCGCGCCGAGGGCAAAACGTCTCCACCCCGGCGACGAACGCCTCCGCCCCCGGGCCGCTGACGAGGCACCTGGGTGGCGAGGCGGGGCGGCCCCGAGTGCGGGCGCGCCACGGCTCTCGTGAGCACCCCGCGGGGAGCAAGGGGAGCACAGCGGAGGCCAGTCCAAAAAGAAACCTTCCCCAAGAAGCCCAACCCTGAGATCCCAGGGCGCCAATTGATGTGTGCTGCGGGAACGCCACGCTTCCCATAGCAGAGCCATCGAAACCCAAGGAACCCAGGGCACCCTGGAGGCAAGCAGGGTGTTGCTTGGCATGGGACCCCAACGCATCAGCGGCACGCAGCCGTGGGGACTCCATCAGCGCGCTGCTGCCGAGGAGACACCAGCGAGGAGGAGGAGGGGGAGGAGGAGGAGGAGGAGGAGGAGGAGGAGGAGGAGGAGGAGGAGGAGGAGGAGGCGTTCGGGCAGAAGCGAAGACGCAGCATGCTGATACCATCGATGCCCCCATCCCCCTCCCGAAGACCCGGCGGGCGTCGGCCCCCGAGCTCTCCGGCTCCCGTGGCCGCCCTCCTCCCTCCTCCCGCCTCCCGCCTCCCTCCCTCCCTCCCCTCCCCCTCCCTCCTCCCTCCTCCCGCCTCCCTCCTCCCTCTCCCTCCTCCCTCCTCCCTCCCCACAATTACTCAATATGAATACTACTCTCCCTCTTCCCCTGATGCGTGCTGGGAGTAGTAGACCCTCCCCCCCGCGTACGGTTTGTTTACACACAGGATTCCCGGGAGTTGGGTTTTCGCCTGCGTTTTTGTTTCAAAATGCTGCTCTCGCTGAGGCGCCGGCCTCATTTGCGCTCCCTAATCGTTCCGAATCGTGCTCCCGGTGCAGCGTGGGCCTCATTTTCGGATCGGTGTTTTGCCTCCGTCGTTCAGGATGGCGTTTTCGCCCCAGCGCGGGCCTCTTTCTCGCGCGCCCATCCGCACGCCACCACCGCGCCGCACCACGCCCCGCCCCGCCGCACGCACACCCACCGCCACTTCCACCCACCAATGCACGCGCGCACGCACGCGCACCACCACCGCGCACCGCCACCACCACCGCACTACCCCACCCACCACCACCAAGCTACACCGCGTCACACCACATCACACGCGCGCACACACAGACACACACGCACGCACGCACGCACGCACGCACACACGCACACACACACACACAGACAGACACACACACACACACACACACACACACACACACACACACGCACAACGCACGCACGCACACACACACACACACACACACACACACACACACACACAGACACACACACACACACACACACACACCACCACCGCCACCACCACCACCGCCATCACGCACGTACGCACCTGGCCCACCACCAAACCACCAAGACGCCACACCACGTCACACCACAGCACACGCGCACACACGCACACACACACACACATACACACCACCACCACAACAACCACAACCACGCACACACGCACGCACGCACGCGCACCACCACCCACTACGCACACGCGCGCGGAGCCACAGGTCCGCTACGACACGCGTCCGCGGATAGAGAAAATCAGCGCCATGGTAAGGGATGGGAGGGAGGGGTAGGATGTCAGATGTAGACGCGAGCGCACCTAACTTGCCCCTCCCCCCTCCCCCTGCCCTCGTGGGCCGAAAGGCGCCTCGAGGAACGCCGCACCGAGGGCGGGCGCCTGGACTCCTGCAGGCGCCGTGCCGGGCGCCCCGTGCGCTGCGCGCCCCTCCCCCCTCGCCCCGAGGCGGGGATCTATCCATGTCCACCGCCTGGAGGATCGATCTTCGCGGACCTCCACAGGCGGCGGATATGCCTAGACTCGGGCCTCCGGGGGCCACAAGATGATCATATCCACCGCCCGCTGGAGCACCAAAACGTCGTCTCCCAGGCCCTGGATGAATCCCCGACTCTCACCTCGCAGCGGCACAGCTCTGCCGCGGTGGCGCCCAGGGCTCCGGCAAGGTCTGGGGCTCTGGTCGGGCTTGCCCCACAGTGAACCGTCTCTGATCGCGCCGCCGCATCTCAGAGACGGGGCGGGGCCAGGACCGACTTCCGGCCCGGGTCCTTTTATATGGTTGATTCGCCCCTGGGCCCAGGGCAGGGCCCCGACGGCGAGGCAACGGAAAAACAACAACTCAGAGTACGCCTCCCGCTCTCTCCAGGACCCACCCCTACCTGCGCGGCGGAAGGGAGGACGCCGACGGCGGCGGCGGCAACAACGGCGATGGCGGCAGGGAGCCGCTCTCCCGCAGCCCGTCTCGAGCACCGCTGCGGCTGCACCAGCGCCGCCACCGCCTTCACCGCGAGAGGCGTCTGCCACAGGAGCTCCCCGCCGCCCGACGTGTCGTTTTCGCTCAGGAGCCGCGCCTCGCTGGCACACCCCCCTCCCCGGGGCTTCCCGCCAACCAACCCCCCCCCCAGACCAAGCAGGCGCCTCTGAAGGAACAAGCACAAGACATGAGCATAAACTTTCGGAGAGTCACATACGGAATTCCTGGACCGGCGCTGGACAGCCCCTAGGTGGCGCATTCGGCGGCGCCCCAAGCGCGCTCCCCGCGACAAGGAGGGGGGCCCACCGCCGATCCGAGAGCCCCGCGCGGACCCGCAAGAGTTAATGCACGCAGGTTCCCCACACTCCTAAGATGGGGTTGCTGCTATCCCCCATGTCCGAAAATCCCACCAGCCCTCTGGGCGCAGGTGGTTTTAGAGACTTTGCCCTTCCACCCCACCTTCTTCCCCTTCGGGGAGGGGTCTACCCCTCCCCCTGCCCCGTCCCCATGGACCTGGACAGGGAGTTTCGCGAGGTGTCAGAGCATCCAAAACGGCCTCGGCGAGGAAGCCAAAATCATTGGCTTTACCAACGTTTTGGACCCATTTTGGCCTCTTGACGGGGGGACGCTAATTGGGCACCCCCCCTCCTGAGATCGATCTCGCCCAAGATGGCCCAAAGATGGCCCCCAAGGCCCCCAAGGGCGCCCAAGAGGGCCCCAAGAGGTGGCCAGGAAGCCCCAAGAGGCCAGCAGGATGCCCCCAAGAGGCTCCCGAGAGACCCCCAAGAGGCCCCAAGAGGCCCCCCAGAGACACCCAAGATGCTCCAAGAGGCCTCGGCGAGAATGCCAAATCATTGATTTCATTGAGGTTTTAGCCACATGTTGGCTGGGGGGGCACTGATTAAGATGACTCCAAGGGCGCCTGGGAGAGCCCAAGATGACCTCCAAGATGGCTCAAGATATCCCAAGATGTCTCATAATGGCTTCCTCTGTGTGCTGCCCTCTTCCCTGATCGAGGCAATTCCTCTGGGCATCGTTTCTGGATGGGCTGGTGGGGATTATTTTTGGTCTGCGGGCTCGCGAAACAAGTCGAAAGCCGTCCGATCACTAGCCGGGCCGCGACTAGGCAGCAAGAAAAGAGAGGGGCAAACGAATCGAGCGCGCGGGCAACCACTCAGAAGGAGGACCAGGAACGGCGATCCCAACGCGCGACCATGAACTGAACACGCAGAGGTCGATCACTCGGTGTGAGTCGGCATAAGGCCCAACAAAAACGAGCAAGTCCGACAGGCACTCAAGGACGACATCCGTGCCGTAGGTGGCACAACAGCATCGTGTCAGCGCCGGAGTGAAGAGGGGGCAGCCTCGTCACAGATAGGACTGCAAACGGCAGAATCTCTTGTGCTGGTGGGGATTCTTTTTGTCGCAGCCGCAAGCGAAAGCGCAGGCAGCGTCAAACGGGACGGGCGGGCCACGCGCGAACCTAATTGCCTAACGCGCCAGCAAACAGAGGCCTAAGCGGCACCTCAGCGGACCGGAAGCGGGAGGTGGTGCGGGCTGCAGCTGCCAGGAGCTGGTGGGGATTCGCGAAGCGTCAACAATTGCTTTCCTGGTATCCTTGCTGACGTCCCCTCTCGTGTGACGTATCCACCGCCATCCTTCCTACTCCTTCCCTCCTGTCTCAACTCCCGCCTTCCCCTTGATTCCTCTCGTCACACACAGACAAGGACCCACTAACACACAGACTCACCAACAGACTCGTTCATATACTCAGACTCACTCCCTTCTTTGCTGACGACAAGACAGCAGTAAAGGGCCACTCAAACGTGACCCCAGAGCGAGGATCTCCCTTTTCGGCGACAGCCGAACATCTCATGCACACGATGGTACCTGTCCTCTACACACAAGCGTTCATATGGAGCCTGTTCAATACGACATCGTTGAAATAACGAAGCACAGGAAATGGAGGGGGGCAGCAAGAAGCGAACAAGGACGGGGAGCACAGAGCAGAGACAATAATACTCAGACTAACTCACTCAGACACACGCACACCTGAGACCCGCTCATATTCGCAGTACCCAAAACTCAGACCGCACGCATACTCAGATCCACTGATACTCAGACCCAGTCATACTCAGGCTCACTCGTATTAAGTCAAATCGCACCCAGACTCACTCGTAGTCAGCTTAGCCATACTCATACTCATACTCATACTCATACTCATACTCATACTCATACTCATACTCATACTCATACATACAGACAGACAGACAGACAGACAGACAGACAGACAGACAGACCACTCACTCTGATCAGTCAGACTCAAACGCAACCATACTCGGGCACACACTCAGACAAACCTTCACTCTGTCACTCCATACTCAGACACATTCATCCTCGCTCCTCGTAGAAAGACTCGCTCATGATCATCGCGATGCAGCAGGCGTGGCGAGGGAGAAGAAGGGGGGAGGATGAGAAGGAAATCGAGGAAGACGAGGAAGAGGAGGTGAAGCGAGAAGGGAGTGAGGAGGGAAGAGGGAGGAGGGAGTAGCGACGAGAAGGAGGAGGAGGAGGAGAAGGAGGAGGAGGAGAATGAAGAAGGGGAGGAGGAGGAGGAGGAGGAGGAGGAGGAGGAGGAGGAGGAGGAGAGGAGGAGGAGGAGAGGAGGGAGGGGAGAGGGAGGAGGAGGAGGAGGAGGAGGAGGAGGAGGAGGAGGAGAGAGGAGAGGAGGAGGAGGAGGAGGAGGGAGAGAGGAGAGGAGGGAGGAGGAGGGAGGAGGGAGGAGGTAGGAGAGAGGATGAGGAGGGAAAAGGAGGAAGGGAAGCAGGAAGGAGAGGAGGAAGCAGGGCGCAGGGGAGGAAGAAATGCGGCAGCCCGAGAAGGAGCACTGCAGCACGGGATGAAGAGGACGGGGGCAGCACCCGGAGCCTGCGACCATCTCGCCAAAATCCTCGCAGCATGGAAAAAGGAGCAGGGGGGGGAGCAGGCCCCCGGGGGGACCCAAATGTCCAACACTCCAATGCTTTCGACTCGTGGACCCCGGACCACTTCCCTGGCGCCGGCGCTTCATCCTTCTGGTCGGTCTTGGACGATCCCGGGGCCCGCGGAGGCCCCCGGGAGGCCGGAGATAGCCGAGAAAGCTGGCCGCCCCCATTGCTTCGGATCACCGCCTCTATGGGGAGGAGTAGGAGGGGGAGGAGGAGGAGGAGGAGGAGGGAGGAGGAGGAGGAGGAGGAGGAGGAGGAGGAGGAGGAGGAGGAGGAGGAGGAGGAGGAGGAGGAGGAGGAGGAGGAGGAGGGGAGGAGAGGAGGAGGAGGGAGGGAGGAGGAGGGGGAGGAGGAGGGCGGAGGGAGGGGGAGGAGGAGGAGGAGGAGGAGAGGAGGGAGGAGGGAGGAGGAGGAGGAGGAGGAGGAGAGGAGCAGGAGGGAGGAGGAGGAGGAGGAGGAGGAGGACGAGGAGGGGACGAGGAGGAGGAGGAGGAGGAGGAGGAGGAGGAGGAGGAGGAGGAGAGGAGGAGGAGGAGGAGGGGAGGGAGGAGGAGGAGAGGAGGAGGAGGAGGAGGAGGAGGAGGAGGAGGAGGAGGAGGAGGAGGAGGAGGAGGAGAGAGGAGGGGAGGAGGAGGAGGAGGAGGAGGAGGAGGAGGAGGAGGAGGAGGAGGAGGAGGAGGAGGAGGAGGAGGAGGAGGGAGGAGGAGGAGGAGGAGGAGGAGGAGGAGGAGGACAAGGACAGGCCGGCGCAGAGGCCTCGAGGAGGTACTCGCCCGGGAACTGCAGCACGAAGTCGACGTAGTGCACGTGGTCCTGGACGTCCCCCTCCGTGCGCTGCGCCCTCGGCCGGCCCGTGCCCCGCGGGGGAGGGGGGGTAGGGGGGCGGGCGGGCCCGCGCCGCGGCCCGCCGCGGCCCGCGGCCAACAGGCACGGAACGAACGGGCTCCCCCTGTGTGTTGGTCGGCAGCGCAGGCGAGCGCCCGCGCGTGGGCGCTCGGCCTGCCGTCCGTGCCCCTGCTCGCGCCCCGGCCCCACGGGGGGCCCGAGCGGCGGCCTGCGCCGAAAGCCTGGCCTCGGGAGCCACGCCTCCTGCCCCCGTGCCCTGCTGCCCCTGGCGCCCCGCATTGCGGGGGCAGCGATCGAACGTCGGTCGCCGACCGCGGTCGAAGCCGGCGGGCCGCGCGCGGCCAGGGCGCGCGAGGCGAGAGGAGGAGACGAGGGCGGCCGCGGAGGGGGACCGCGGGGGGGGGGGGGCATCCGGCGTAGTGCGCGGGCGGCCTTGGGTACCGAAGCCGGGTGGACTGGAGCAAACGGGCACGCGTGCGCAGCAGGAAACACGTTGTTGTTGTTGATGTTGTTGTTGTTGCTGGTTGCTGGTTGCTGGTTGTTGGTTGTTGGTTGTTGGCTGTTGGTTGTCGTTGTTGCTGGTGTTGTTGTTGTTGGTGGTGGTGGTGTTGGTGTTGGTGTTGGTGTTGGTGTTGGTGTTGGTGTTATTGTTGTTGTTGGTGTTGTTGTTGTTGGTGTTGCTGTTGCTGTTGCTGTTGTTGTTGTTGTTGTTGGTGTTGGTGTTGTTGTTGGTGTTGTTGTTGTTGCTGCTGTTGCTGTTGCTGTTGCTGTTGCTGTTGTTGTTGTTGGTGTTGTTGTTGTTGTTGTTGTTGTTGTTGTTGGTGTTGTTGTTGTTGTTAGAGGCCCACGGCGGGCGTTGCTGGGCGGGCGAACTCTCGCCTCAGACTTCGCCATCGCTCAGAGCTCCAATCCCATCGCACAAGTCGGTTTCGTGCGTTTATTTCTGCACGATGATCCAAGATGCCCCTCGATGGTCCTCGACGAAAGAAAATGCACGCGTCCGAGCGATGCCAAAGAGACTGGGCAACGTCCGCGGCGACGTCGGCAGGGGGTCGTGCCCGGAGTGGGCAGGAACTCGGCTGCTAGTCTTCGTCCGCTATTTCCACACATGTACCCGTCTCGATCGTGCCGAGGGGACGTCAGTGCAGGGCGGAAGGCGCGCGAGTATCCGCGCGGGTGCACCAACCAGCCGCCGGCAAGTGCCCTGCTGGCGCAGCGGGGGGGCACTGCCAGAAGCGCAAAGGCGGTCGAAGGAGACAGTCTTCCAGTCGTCCCGCAATGAGGTCGGGAGAGAGACAAAGAGAGAGAGAGAGAGAGCATGGGGAGGGATACGGGGGCGGGCGTAGAAGGGATATGGGGAGGCTTATGGGTGATAGCTGAGGCGTGAGAAGCGACCAGCGGCCAGTGAGGGGGGGGAAGCAAGAGGGGGGGTGCAGTAGCGGAGGCAGCAGCCGTGGACGGACGAGCACGAGCAGGATCAAGTACTGGGTGGCAGGAGGACGAGGGAGGAAGGGATGGGGAGGGCGGAGCAAATTCGTCGGGCCGTGCCTATGCCCTGCTCCCGCGGCTGCTGAGGCGGCGGCATGAGAGGCACCGAAGGGAACCGTCCCAACCACAGGGACGTCGAGCAAGGGATGCTGTCCGCGGAGGTCTCGTTTCCGTGGGCCTCGCTCTCAGAAGACTCGTTCACAGAGGACCCGTTCCCAGAGATCTCGGTTCCAGAGCCCTCGTTCCCAGAGGTCGCATTCGCGGCGGACCCGTTCTGGGCGGTCGCGTTCGCCGCGGACAGCAGGCGGGCGCTGCCAACGGGCATGTCGTTGCAGAAGACACTCGCGTTCTGGGTACTGTTGCCCAGCAGGGTGAAGGTGAGCTCGAAGTCGAAGCCCGTGCTGCTCACGGTGTTGTCGGCGAGGTCCAGCGCCTCGATCCAGATGCGCTGCTGCGCGCCGCTGGCGATCGAGCCCAGAGGCGGGTTCAGCATCCGGCTGTTGCCTGCGGAAGCAGGGCCGGACTGCACCTCCACCGTGAAGGGCGCGTCGGCGAGAGCGGCGCCGTAGAACAGGCTGTCCGCGGGGATGACCTCCTTCGGCCCGTTCGGGGCCCGCCACATGAGCCGCGCCCGGGCGGTGCCCTGCTGCTCCAGGTAGTCCATGCGGATGGCGCAGAACTCCCCCGCGTTCAGGTGGATCCTCGCGCGGGAGTCCCCGCCGCGGGAGACAGCGAGACACGGACGCCGCTGCGCCCTGGACCTCTCCCGGTGCAGCGTGCTCTGGCCGGCACCTCGAGGCGAGTCCAGCCGTGGCGGCGATGGGGCGGGGAGCGGCCTCGGGATCTCTCTCTTCGCTCTCCCCCGCTCCTCGCCCACTGCTCGACCCACGGCTGGCCCGCCTCCCCCCACGAGTCGACGCGGAGCTCGCCCTGCAGCCACAGCCGCACGGCGTCGTCGGCGCGCGGGTAGATGACGTACGTGCCCGTCGCGTGGGCCCGGAAGTAGCCGCTCCAGCGGGCCGCGGCGAAGTCGGCGGCGAGGGGCACAACGGCGCCCGTCCCCCAGTCCTTGCGGCGTCGGTGCGTCCGATCGGGGGGCGTTCACTGACCCTCTCTCCGATGGGCCAGGCCACGATCGGCGAGGTGGTTAGTCGACCTCGCCCGATCTCAGCATTCCCGCAAGGACCCGCCCCACCCGCCGGCCCGACCCGCCCGTGAAGTCCGCCCTCCTGGCCCACCCATTGCACATTAGGGTCCACCCGCACGACCCGCTCGACGACGACGCCTCTTGGAGCGCCGTCGTCGCCACCGACGACGACGACGGCGAGGCTGGGGATGCCCGGGCGCACCAGAGGCGTCCTTGTCCACGCCCGCGTCCAGCTCGGACAGCCTGGGCTCCCCGTCGTACCACGCGTTGTCCCAATACAGCCCCTGCAGTCCGCCGGAGAACACCGCCTCTCCAGCGGGTGGTCATGGGGGGTGACCCAACGTGGGGGTGAAGACAAAGGCCCTATATGGGGCCCTTTCGGGGCCCCTTTGGGGCACCAGCTGGCTCCTAAAGGAGCCCTAAAGGGCCGCTTCAGGGCTCGTCTCTTCACCCCCCATGTGGGTCACCCTCGGGGATGGACAGACCCCCCTTTAGTAAAACGTGGTTTAGTGAAAACGACCTGAGGCCCAAACCTGGCGGGCGCACGCCTTGAAAATAACGGCCACGGCGCCCTCTCGAGAACCGAAAACGGACAAGTCACTAATCGACGTGTCACTGTTGGGGGTTCTGTCCACCCCCGACACCCCCCATTGCCATCCCCCCGAGCCTCGATGAGCAGCGAGTACGTCCCGCTCCGGTTGCCGGCCCACTCGATGTCGTAGAGGCCGTTGCCGCGGTCCACCGAGGTCAGGCAGCACGAGGGGGGCGCCCCCAGCTCGTGGCGGTGGTCCTGGTACAGGGGGTGGTCCTCGTCGACGGGCACGCACAGGGTGCGCGAGGAGTCCAGCTCGCACGCGTCGTGGACAGACATCACGAATTGTCGCCCGCCAACGTCCTCACCCACCCTCGCTCTCTGCCTCTCCGCTCTCCCTCCATTGCCTGCGCAAAGCACTTTCGAGAAAGCTCGAGAAGCCCATCGACAACTTGCATCGTCAGACCTCGAAATGCAAAGCCAGCCCGCCGCCACCGAGCAGACGCAGCGTCATATTCACCGACCCCCAGCTTCGACGGCATCCCCTTCAGGCTCAAACACGGATGCCAAACAGGAGGCGGCAGTGGCGCTGGAAAGCGACGGTGGAGGGCGGTGGAGCGCAGTGGTCGGGGACCCGCGGAGGCAGGCTGTGGAGTGGCAGGCGGCGGTGTGACCAAGTGGCGGGCGCGGGGGCGGGGACGAAGTCACAATGTCGAAGGATGGGCGGACCTGGGACTCGGCTTGGTAGCCCTCCCTGTTGAGGCGCTCCTCAGGGCCCTCTAGACGTTGGGCTCTTGCCTGAGGCGCCTCCTCTGAGCAGCCTTCTCTGGGGAAGGCGCCAGAGAGGCGGGAGGGAAGGGAGGAGGGGGGGTACCATCGCATCTGCCTGCAAGGTGTCTGCGTATGGTGACGCCTGAGTGGCGCGGGGAAGGGGCGAGGGAGTAGTAAGATTGGGAGGACGTGGAAGGGAGGAGGAGGGGAGGAGGGAGAAATACCTCAGCTTTGACGACGTGCCTGGAACATGAAGGTACTGAGCCGTTGTAATGAATTCTGCATGTGCCTGATATCCGAATGTGAACATGCAGTTCAATGGAAGCACAGATGTAAAGTAGAACTGGAACTGGCGGGTATCTGACGTGAAAGGAGTCTGCCCTGAAATGTCCAAGCAAGCCCAAAGTGAATACCACAAAATAAGACGATGCTTAGTGTGGGGATATGTTTTGATAAGACATTTGGAATGTGAAACGCGTGAACACATGAAGTGCGTTGAGGTGCCAGGAATCACAGCCGACATAATGGTATGGGCGACTCGCGCAAGTATGGCACCTGGTATAGGACGAGTTGCGTGGTGTGCAGATGGGTGCGCGCGACCAATCCAGCATCTAACATCATGGTACACTGCAAATAAAGAGTGAAAGGGGTGGTTGCGGCTGGTGGTGGGTGGTGGTTCGGGTGGTTTGTGGAAGCTGGTCTTGCGGTGAGCGGTTGATCGTTGACGGTGAGCGGTAGGGGCTGAAAAATAGCGGGCACGGGTGGGTTGCGCATGGTGGACGGTGGGTGGGGGGCCCTGGTGCTGATGCTGGTGGTGATGGTGCATCATGGTGGATGGGGTGGTGAGCGCTGGGTGAATGGTGCGGTGATGCGTGGTGGGCGGTCTGTTGAATTGTGGGTGGGTGTGGGCGTGTGGCGGGTGATGGCGGCGGCGTTGGTGAGCACAGCGGAGCAAGGAGGGAGAGATAAAGGAGGAGGGAGAGGAGAAAGGAAGGAATACTGATGAAAAGTGAAGACGGAGGACGGGGGAAGAAGCAGGGAGCATGGAGGAAGGAGGGCAGCAGAAAGAGGAGGCAACAGAAACGAGGAAAGAACTAGAAAGAACTGGACAAGGGGTAAGAAAGCCGTACGTAGCACCCCGCAATTGCGGATAAGAGTGAGGGGCGGGCGCGGGCGACGCGGGCGTCGAGCCGGCAGACCTCGTGGCCCTCACGAATGCAAAAGAAGCCTGGAACGAATGCAAAAGAAGATCGCCGCAGGCGCCGAAAATTTTGGGTGGGTCGCGGGGTGGGTCGCGAGTGGGTCGCGGGTGGGTCGCGGTGGGTCGCGGGTGGGTCGCGGGTGGGTCGCGGGTGGGTCGCGGGGTGGGTCGCGGGTGGGTCGCGGGTGGGTCGCGATGCCGAAGAAACCCGCCGCAGGCGCCGAAGTTTGGCTTGTTCAGTGAACGTAGTTTGGGTCGGGGGTGGGTCGCGGGCTCTCCACCTCCACCTGGAAGGAATTCAAAAACAGCCGCCGCAGGCGCCGAAATTTTGATTTGTACACTAAACGCGGTTTGGGTCGCGGGTGGGTCGCAGGTTCTCCACCTGGAACGAATGCAAAAGAAACCCGCCGCAGGCGCCGAAAATTTTGGGTGGGTCGCGGGGTGGGTCGCGGGTGGGTCGCGGGGGTGGGTCGCGGTGGGTCGCGGGTGGGTCGCGGGTGGGTTTCGCGATTGGGTCGGGGTGGGTCGCGGGTCGCGTTGGGCCGCGGGTGGGTCGCGGGTGGGTCGCGGGGGGTCGCGGGTGGGTCGCGGGTGGGTCGCGGGGTGGGTCGCGGGTGGGTCGCGGGTGGGTCGCGGGTCGCGGGTGGGTCGCGGGGCGGGTCGCGGGTGGGTCGCAGGTGGATCGCGGGGTGGGTCGCGGGGGGTCGCGGGTCGCGGGTGGGACGACGACGACAACAACAAACAACGAACAACAAACAACAAACATCAAACAACAAACAACAAACAACAAACACAACAATAACAACAACAACAACAACAACAACAACAACAACAACAACAACAACAACAGCAACAGCAACAGCAACAGCAACAACAACAACAACAACAACAACAACAACAACAACAACAAGAATCCACATCGCGGAATCCCACTTCAGCCACGCACCCAGGGACAGTGAATGACCGTTCGGTTCAGCCCCCGCACTCTGATGAGGACGGGCCATCACTGGCCACAAAAGACGCGTGACGAATTCCGACAGGGCATAAATATGCGCACTGGTGGGATACAACCCTGGTCACAAGAGGGGTACGCTTCCGTGTGATTCGTCCAACAAGGAATAAGGGAATCTGCCACAGTGCCCGCTGACACGTTTGATTCGGGTTGGATGCTCCTGGGTGGCTTGGAATGTTCGAAAGTCCGTCCCGTGCACTGCATACTTCCAGCATGGCCACTCAGACAATAAACCTGCCTACGAAGGCCCCAGGCAAGCCGAGACGCCTTCGAGACGACCCAAGAATATCCCGATACGGCCACGGGACGTTTCCACCCGAGGAGGCCACCACCAGCGAACCCCAACAGGCACCATGAGGCCCGAAAAAAATGTCTACAAGAGGCCCGAAGAAGCCCCGACGAGGCCCACGAGAAAACACTCAGCAAGCCCATTGAAGCCATACGCATTCAAGAAACAGAGGCGAATGCGACTTGCTTTCGCCCTAGAGAGCCCAACATGGTTCCAAGTGGGTCGCTCAATGGCCTTCAAACAACGGCGGTTCTTATGCTTGACGATCCCTGTGAACGTGCAATCCCCTTCCCCTGTTGAAGCCTTCAACCTGGGGTCCGGCGGCGGCGGAGTAGGTTTCGGCCAACATCAAACTGGCATGTAGATATGAAATGTCCAGTACAAGATAAAAACTGACTCCGCTTGTCTTGTCTTCACACGGAAAAGACTCATTCCGCCGTCGGGGATGAACTCACCCCGCATGTCCTTGCTGCAAAACTTACTTACTCCGCGTCCTCTTGAAGCTCATTCCGCGACGTGTTATCACGACCGCGAGCGGTTCTTGCGTTCAGCCACTCGCTGCTCCGACGCAACATCGCCTGGGGATGAACTCGCGCCGCCCGCCGCGATTAATGTGCGCGCCGTGGCAAAACGGTGACGCACATTAGTAACTCGTTAGCACGCCATGCGTTTGCATTGACCACGCATTGACTTTCACTTGCGTTGTGTTGTTTGTATCCGGCCGTCGACGGCGACGACATTTGGAAGACGATAGGGGGCGCCGACGACGCGGCCCACGGCGACGTCGAAAATGGGCCCGTCGGCCGCGGCGGCGGCGGCGGCGGCGGCGGCGGCGGCGACGACGACGACGACGGCGACGGCGACGACGACGACGACGACGACGACGCCGACAACGAAGACAACGACGACGGGGGCGAGGACGGCTGCGGTGGCAGTGCCGACGGCGTCTGGGACGGCGGCGGCAACGGCGCTGGCGACAACGGCGGCGACGGCGGCGACGGCGGCGACGGCGCTGATGGCGGCGGCGATGTCGGCGTCGAGACGACGGCGGCCGCGGGTCGACGGCAGCAGAGCGGCAACGACGGCGGCGGCGGCGGCGGCGGCGGCGGCGGCGGCGGAGTCGGCCACGGCGACGTCGGCGACGGCGCGGCGAGAGCGGCGACGAGTGCGGCCACGGCTCGACGACAGCGGCGGCGAGGCCAACGGCGACAACGACGGCGACGGCAGCGGCGACTGCGCAGCCGGCTGCGGCGACGTGGGCGAAGGCGACGGCGACGGCGACAACCATGTTGTCGTCGTGTTGGTGCCGGACTGTACGCAACACGCCACGCGTGTGCTTTGAGTGCGCATTGGCGTTCACTTCCGTCGTGTTGTTCTTATCTCGCCGTCGTCAAACATCGAACAGGACGATTCAGGAGCTGTCGATGACGCCGGGCCCGTCGGCGGCGGCGGCGGCGAAAACGACGACGACGACCACGGGGGACGGCGGCGGCGACGACGGCGCTGGCGACGGCGGCGGCGACGACGGCGGCGGCGACGACGGCGCTGGTGGCAATAGCGACGTCGGCGACGACCGCGGCAAAACTGGCGACGGCGGCGGCGGCGACGTCGCACGACGACGGCGATGGCGGTGGCGACGGCGCCTGAGACAGCACGGGTCCACGACGGCAGCGGCGACGACGACGGCGACAACCACGGCGGCGTCAGCAGCCAGTGGTGTCGACTACGGCCACGTGGACGATGACGACGGCGACGACGACAACGATGAAGTCGTAATTTTGATGTCGCAATGTACGCAGCACGACATGCGTTTGCAGCGCTTGCGCATTGATTGTTGCTTGCGTTGTGTTGCAATAGGCTTCCGTCGCCTGCGACGACGATTGGGGCGCCGACGACGGGGCCGACGCCGACGCCGAACATGGGCCCGTCGGCGGCGGTGGTGGTGGCACCAATAACAGAGACAGCAACAACAACAGCAACAACAAGGCAGGGACGGGTCTCTGGCACCCTGGGGGCAGGATACCATATCTCCGGCCGCCCCTGCTGGCGAAGACGGGATATTGGTACCCTGTCCCCCAGTTGCGAGGGGGGGGTCGCAACCGCAACCGTGCAACCAGCGCCATCACAAGCTAATGGAAATGAGCCACTCAGGGTTTCCAATTGAATTCACAACAGACCATGAATGTGCGCGACAGCGAAGCGAGTTCCTACAGCAAACCGAATCGAATTCTACGAAAACTGGGCCCAGATCTAATAGCATCCCACTAGAGCTGGGCCAAACTCGAATATAATCCTACTAGAGCAGCGTCCAGCTCTAGTAGAATCCTACTCGGGTTGGGTCCAGCTTTACTAAGGTCCTACTGGAGCTGGGTCCAGTACTAATCGAATCCTTACAAAGCTCGGCCTAGCTGTATTAAAATCCTACTTGAGCTGAGTCCAGCTCTAATAGAATATTACTGGCCTGTGTCCAACTCGAACAGAATCCTACTACAGCTGGGTCCAGCTCTAATAGAAGCCTAGTTGAACTGGGTCCAGCTCTACTAGAATCCTACAAGAGCTGGGCCCAACTCTAATAGAAGCCTACTAGAGCTGGGTCCAGCTCTTCTAGAATCCTTCTGAAGCAGGGCCCATCTCTGATAGAGTCCGACTAGAGCTGGGTCATGCTCTAACCGAATCATACTAGGGCTGGGTCCAGCTCTGCTCTCCGCCCCCTCTGGGCCTTCAGGAAGCTCATCGTCGACGCAGCTGGGTCCACTCTCGAACTTCTGGCCGGACGCAACCCCAGCTGGGTCTCAACGATCCCAGAGCCTATCCAGGAGGTGGACAGGAGGCCTGGGCTAGGCCCTCTGAAGGCCTCAAGAAACTCACAAAAGACCAAGAACAACTTAAAAACAATCCCCTACAAGGCCCCCCCTTGAACCCCGCACGCAGGACACAGGAGGGTCGGGAACTACTCGAACCGATGAGCTGCGAACACGGGGCGGTGGAGCACAGTGGCTGCCAGCACTGGCTGCTCGCTGTTCGTGTGGCGCGGCCTTTCCCCCGAACAGGGCTGGCGTCCCCTTGGAGGTTCCCTGAGGCCTCGTCGGGAAGGCCCAGAGGAGGCTAGAATCTCAGCCCTCGGCCCCTCTCTCGGGGCCCTTCCACCCAGGGCCCGCGCAACACCGGAAGGCGACTCCATGAAGCAGTACCATCCGAGCTGAGCAAGATGAGCCAAACACATGTCTGCCGGCGGGTCTGGCGGATGCGTCGGGCGCCGCGGCTGTTCTGCGAGGCGTTCTGCCACGCTCTGGCCGCGTCCCGGAACGCGCTGGAACGACCTGGCCTTCGATTTGAGACACGACCCCCGACCTCCCGACCACTTCCCTGGGACCGGTTTTTCATCCCGATTCATTTTGTTGAGGGACCCGAGACCCGGCGAGGGCCCCGAGAGGCCGAATACGACGAAAAACCTCCGTCTCGATTTTCTCGAGACGCCCGATGTCTGGGGCCCTGCCCCACCGCGCCTCCACACCGGAGTGGACAGGGTGCCTGGACTGTATCGTCACGTTCTGCGGGACCGCGGCCACGACGGCGGTGCTGCGAGGAGGGGGGCGGCCGAGCTCATCGGGGAGGGGAGGGGGAAGGGAGGAGGAGAGGAGGGGGAAGGGCGAGCGAAAGGGGGAGGGAGGATGGAGGAAAGAGGGCGGAGGCTGGAGGAAAGGGGAAGGGTGGAACAGGAAGAGAAGGAGCAATATAGACAGAGAGAGAGAGAAAGAGAGACAGACATGTGAGGAATGAGGGAGGGACAAGGGAAGAGGGAGAGCAGGGAGACTCCACCCGACAGCGGAGCATCTCCTCTCCTCCCTGCTCCCTCGTCCACCTCCCTCCTCCCTCCTCCCTCCTCCCTCCTCCTCCTTCCTCCTCCTCTTTTGCCTCCTCCTCCTCCTCCTCCTCCTCCTCCTCCTCCATCTTCCTCCTCCCCCCTCATTTTTGTTCGCACTCGGCTTCCTGGCGCTGCTCATCACATTCATGAACTGGGCCGCTGGGGACCCGACCCCCTCGGCACCCATCCGACTGGGGCGCGAGGGGGAGCTCAGCAACGCGGGCGCTCGGGGACGGCACCGGCCTGCCGCCGACGGAACGATCGGCGGTGGGGACCCGATGACCCAGGCGTCGCATAGCTTTGCGCACCAGGCGTTTCCCGTCGGTTTCGCGCCCCAGGGTCCTCACAGAAATGACGTCGAAGGTGACGGTCTGGGGCTCGGGTCGTGCTCTTTCCCAGCCACCCTAGGGTGCTGGGTCCTCGTCTTGGATCCGCGGCGCCCCGCGCCTCCTCTCCTTCCTCTTCCCCTCCTTCCTCCTCCCATCCCTGCCTTTGCGTCCGCTTGTCGATCGCGACACGCCCCTCACACGGCTCGTGGCTCCTGTAAGGAGCTCCACCTACGGTCTGAGTAAGCGCGGTCGCGTGGGGACCTCCCGCCCGGCTCGGCGCTCTCCTCACACGCTTCGTGGCCCCATAGGGAGCTCTGCGGACGGTCTCAGTGGGCGCGGACGAAGGGTCCCCCCCGCAAGATTCGGCGCACTCATCACACGCTTCAAGGCCCCATAGGAGCTGCACCCGCGGTCTCAGAAGGGCGCGGACGCATGGACCCCCCCCCGCCCAGTCTGGCGCACCCCTCACACGCTTCGTGGCCCCGTAGGGAGCTTCCTTTTCGGTCTCAGTGGGCGCGGACGCATGAGGCCCCCCTGTCCATCTCGGCGCACCCGTCACACGCTTCGTGGTCCCGTGGAGCTCCACCTACGGTCTCAGTGGGCGCGGACGCATGGTCCCCCCGCCCGACTCGGCGCACCCCTCACACGTCTCGTGACCCTGGCCCATAACGAGCTCCGCGTACGGTCTCAGTGGGCGCAGAGGCTTGGGATCCCCCCCGATGCGGCGCACCCCTCACACATTCCGTGGTCCCTTAGGGAGCTTCACCTCCTTCATCCCACCTGCCTTGCGGTATGAAACTTGTGTATGGTTGGGTTCTTCGTCAAAATAGTTTCTCGATGTTGCAATGTATCCCAGATAACGTCTGCTCTCAGGAGAAGATGACACTCGCCAAAACTCAACTTGCAGGCAAAAACAACACGGAAGTGCTTCGCCGCTTTGGGGCCTCTCCGGGGCCCTTGCCAGGCCTCGGGGCCGTCAAGACTTCTCGGGATGAAGAGTCAGGTGGGACGAAAGGGGGGATACTACAAGGGGAGGGGGCGGCCGAATCAACTCACGTAGCTGACTGCCCCAATGTATCAAGGAAAGGGCGTGGCGGCGGAGCCGAAACTGGCCGCGCGCAGTGCATGTCGTAACCCCCATTTCACCAATCGCACCCTCTTCGTCCGCCCCGACCACGAAAGGTGCAGCACCCGGGCAGAAGGGTCGGGACTCCCCAAGGGCCCGGGTTGAGAGAACCCAGGACGTCGGATCTCTGAGTTGGAGTGATGCCGAGCTGTCGATCGGCGCGCAGGAGGGTGGGACGGGGGGGGCAGCCTCTGAGCGGCTCAAGGGCCCCTCAGAGAGGCACTGCGGCGTCTGGGATTCCAGGAAAGCTTCCCGGTGGCAAGAGTTTGCATCCGGACGTGACGCTGCAGGCGTGTAAGCATCGCAACATGCGCACTGGGACAGAGGCACTCGATGGCGGAGAATGCAACTCTCTTATCATATCTACATTAGGAAGCAACTGCTGGGAGGTCTTCGTCGGAAAGATCAAGGAGGATTAAGCCCTATTGCGGGGCTGTTACGCCAGAATGGGCTTCGGATTAAGCGGGACTAAGCCGGATTTGGCGGAATTAAGCGGGATTACGCGGGATTCAGCGGGATTCGGCGGGATTAAGCCGGACTTCGGACCAGGGCAAAATCAGAATTTGACCTCCCAGGGGTTGCATCCGAATCTACAAGTGTGATGTCTGACTTCACGATTCCGGACCCTTCGACCGAGTCCCCCCTCAACGTGCTGGTCTTTCCGATGGACTTGTCGATCGGAGAACTGTCGGTGTCTCCGGTGCCGCTGCAGCGCTGGCCTCATTTTAGGATCTGCGCTTTGATCCCGTCGCTTTGAATGGCGCGTTCGCCCCAGCGCGGACCACTTCTCTGGATCCGAGTCCTTCATCATTGTTGCTGCCCCCCCTCCTTTTCCCCTCCTCAGACTTTCCCCTCCTCAACCGTTCCCTGGTCATCCTGCTCATCCCGCTCCTTCCACTCCAGCTCCCGCTGCTGATGTTTGTCCTCGTCCTCTGCTTCCTTCCTCATTATGATCCTCTTCATCCTGCTCACCATCCTGCTCATCCGCGGATACTGAAAAAGCAAAGCACTGGGCAAGGACGGGGGTGGGAGGCGCAGGATGTCAGCTATGGCGCGACCCTCTCGGTCCTCCTCCCCCCTGCCCCTTCTTTTAGGTCGGGCATGTCCCCCGACAGGCCGATTTCCGAAAAAAATATATTCAAAATATTCCCAAACGTTCAAAAAATATAGGGTAATTCGTCCCCTGACTAGATTTTACTATTTTTGAATATGCCTCTTGTAAAGGGAGGGACCGGCCCGACTGAATCCTTCTGCCACCTCCGTCCCCCACACTGACCCAACTCCCCCCACTTCAATATCGTTTATCCGACCCCATCCCCTCCTCATCCCCTTCGAGACCCCTACCAAATTACCACCACAGCAGGGGACACACCCCTCGAAACCCGAAGGGGACGGCCTATATCCCCATCTAGGGGGGGTGAATCGGCCAGTGGGTCCCTGGCCACGCCGCTGGAGATGGGGATCTGTTAAACGAAACTTACAACTATCTCTTATTCCGACCGACCGGGCGACCGTGTCCACCCTCCAACTTCGTTCTTCCAGGCAACGTCCTCCCCCACCAACCCTCGTTCCTCTCAGCGCCCTTTCGACCGACCGACAACGCCACCCACCCCCCCGCACTTTCCTGCCGTGATCCGGTTCCCCCCCCCTCCTTCCCTCCCATTCCCCGTGCTCCGAACGACCGACCGCACTCCCCCCCGACAATCCTCACCCCCTTTCCCCCGATTCCGACCGACTGACCGTGCCCCTACCCGGCCTTGCTTCCCTGCCGTGGACCCGACTTCACCACCCCCCCACCCCCCCTCGTAATGCCCCCCTTCCCCTACTTATCCTCCCACCCAGCGGACGCCCCCCCCCCCCCCACCCCCCCCCCCCCCCCCCCGGCACCTCCCTCCGTGGATCAGCCTCTCCCCCCCCCCCCCCCCCCCTTGACACTCCCACCCCGACTCGTGGTGCGCACGCGCCTGCACAGCCCTGCGCGGACCCACCCCCAGCGCATGCGCCGAGCCTTCGCTGGCGCCGCCCCGCGCTGGCACGCTCCTCGGCGCCCGCGCCCGTCGGAGGGCCGCCCCGTCGCGCCACCCGCCAACGGCGAGCCACCGCCAGAGCTTGCCACCAACGCCAGCATCAGGGGCCGCCTCCGCGGGGGGGAAAAATCGGCCCCGCATGCTCGTCGCAGAGTTTGGAGTACTGTCCAGACCATCCGCTGGTGCCAGAAGACGGGCGCCCGGACCGCGCTCCTGGTCGAGAGCGTGCCAGGGCCTCTCCGAGGAGACCCTCCGAGGAGACCGGGACCTGCAAGAGACCTGCAGGCTGACCAGGGGACTACACGCGAGGTGCTCCTTCTGCAGCCCAGCACGCTCGTGGAGGGCAGCCGTCAGGCGGTCAGGTGACGGCCTTCGACGTGGGTCGGCTGGCATGCCGATCCTCTGCGCGCGAAACGCGAACACGCGAAGACGCTGTGATGTGATCGTCGCGCTCTCGCGCGGTCCCCATGGAGGAGGGGGTCTCGCCTGACCTAGGCCGCGACGAGCGAGGCGCAGTGATCTCCGCGCCCCTGCAGGTGGCCCTGATGCGATGGCCTGGTTCTCCAAGGCTCTGCAGTCAAGAACGTTCGAAAGTAGGGTTGTGGGTGAGCTCCCACGTTGCCTGCGAGATGCTCACCCTAACAGACTTCGTCAACTTGGTACTTCCGTTGTGGCAGCCCACGGCATCATCTCGGTCGTCGGCGACGAGTTCATGGGAAGGAGCGGCACGAGGCTACTCAACTGGCAGACGCGGGGCTCCCTGGGCCGATTTCAACTGCTGTTGAAACGTGCGGTCATGGCATGCTGCTGCTGAAGGGCGATGTGTTTTCCTCTTGCTGTGCGGAGCACCGACCGCGCCCATCGAACCGCTGCGGCCCAGAAGTCGGCCAGCAGCCCGCGGTCCTGCAGTGGTGGACGCGCAGGAAGCCCACCCAGGCCGAGCAGGACCATGGCAGGCAGGGCCACGGAAACGACAGGAGGCCGAGCAGGAGCAGCCACGAACGCATGACTCCTGCGTGCTCAACGCGGTGCACGGCACGGGGAGCCTCCCGAAGGCCGGGCCACCCAGGGATATGCCTCGGGAGGATGCCGCGGACGGCCGCGCCTGGGGCTGGGCCGGGGCGCACAAGGAAGGGCAGCCAACGCAGCGGCACAGCTGGCACACCTGGCCTTCCCCCCGACGCCCTCCCGGCGCCGGCGGCGCCCACACGCATCGAAGGGAGCGCCCAGCCGAGGTCGGCCGCATGCGGCATGTTGCATGTTTTGTGCCCCCCCCCCTTTCCCAGTCCCCCCGCCCCCATTGCAATGAGAAGCAGGTTCACACTGGGACACAGGCGTGATGTAGACGTGACTTGCCATGGTGTGGCTGCTTTACCGTCGCCCTCGCGATCACGGACCCCCGTCGTTGTGCGCCGGTCCGTCTCGGACCTGTCTTCCTTGGAAAAAAAAAACGGCATACAGAAACTTTGGCGCTTCAGCGCGGATTCCTTGGATCTGCGCTGGAGCCCCCCTCCCTGGCGCGCTCCGCGCGCCAGGGGCGGCGCCGGAGGCGCCGCCAGGGGGCCCCCAGCGCGGATCCAAGAGATCCGCGCGGAGCGTCCAGAGTTGGTGCTTACGCCGTCGTCTTCTTCTCCGATGTCTTCAGCCGCCAGGGGGCCCCAGCACAGATCCGAGAAATCCGCGCGGAGCGCTAAAAGTTCGTGCTTACGCTGTTGTCTTCTTCTCCGATGTTCGGGCCAGGCGAAAGGGGGGGATAGCAAAGAGGGGGGTTGAGAATCAGCTCACGTGGCTGATTTTCCCGGCGCCTCCCGGCGCCGGAGGCGGCTATGTATTGAGGAATGGGCCCCTCGGTGGGGCCGAAACCAGCTGCCTGCAACAGATTTCGTACCCCCCCTTTCCCAACCCCCTCCTTTCGTCCGGCCCGAGATGTCTGTAGCCCAGCCCGGCTCGAGCCCCAGCCCGGAGCTCGCGACGTCGGCTCCCGAGCAGCTCGAGCCCTCGCCCACCGTGCGCGCGGGCGACTCGAGCAGGGGGCTCCGAGGCGGAGGCCGCCGCGGCGGCCCGCCTCGGCGTCCCTCCCCGGGCCCGCATGCTGCGCCAGGCCGGGGCACGGGCAGGCAACACTGTGGTCCTCCCTGGCGGGGCAGCTGCCCAGACAGGAGCACGCCGAACAAGAAGTCAGGGCGGGAGGTCTTCGGCTACTTTCGGCCTCGGGTGGCCCTCTCGCTGGGCCTCGGGGCCGTCAAAAAACAAAGGAGGAGGAGGAGGAGGAGGAGGAGGAGGAGGGTCGGGACTTCCACGGACCCCGCATTTTAAACAAAAATCAGGACGTCGCACGCCTGGGTGTCGCCGGGCCTGTCCCTGCATGCCAGGGGCAGCGAGTCGGTCGGCCACCTCCCCCCCTGGTCGTGGCCAAGTATGCAGTCCGCCTCCTCCACGTTCCCCCTCTGCCACCTTTTTGGCCCCAGCGAGGGGTCCTGTCCTGCACGACTGGGCCGTCGTCGACGAGACTGCCCCTGCCAGGGGCAGCGATCGGCCGACCACCTCCCCATCTTCGTGGCCAAGTCTACAGTCCTCGTCCTCCCTGATCTCTCCTCCTACGCCTCCCCTCCCCTGCCTGGGCCCCTCCAAACGGAGCAACTTCGTGCACGTCGCAGGCGACGAGGACGACGAGGACGACGAGGACGACGAGGACGACGACGACGACGACGACGACGACGACGACGACGACGACGACGACGACGACGACGACGGCGTGCTTGAGCGGTGGCGGCGACGTCGCAGCCTCAGTCATCTCAGGCATCGGACGATGTGATGCTTTCACTCCGCGGCCAGCCCCCGACACCATTCAAGGGTCCAGGCCCATATCTCTCATATGTTATCGATCTTCGTCTTCCCCTCAGCTTCCCATAGTTTCTCAGATGTTCCTTGGAATCGACGTTTGTGTCTGTGCCCAGTTCTTTCTCCTGAAAGATTGCGTCCCGGATCCACCTTGGATTACCCCCGAGCCCGACAACGGCCCCCGTGAGGCCGAGATCGAAAAAACGAACGCCGGGATTCAAAAAAACACGTCTCCAGAGACATGGGATCGCCCCCCTTCGTCGCAGAGGGGGTCCTCATGGCGTAGATCTGCGACGGGTTCGTCCACAGGGCGAAGAAGTCGGTGTCGGTGGGCAGGGACACTGTGTACTCCGCCCTGCTAGCCGCGCTCCATCCTTCGGCGGCTCAAGTGGGCCGTCGACCCCCCTCAGCGCGCCGAGATACCAAGGCCTCAAGCATCACTCCGACCTCTGCGTGGCTCCACGGTGAGAGCTGACATCCCCGTCCACTGGCCATCTCGCCTCCCCCCTCTCCTCCTTCCAGTTCCTCGCGGAAGACGCCCTCCCCCATTTGCATCTCCTATCTCCCTCGCTCTCTTCCTGCTCCCATCGCCCGTCCCTGCTCACTCGCACCTCCCCCTGACCCCAAATACCATTCTTCCTGCCCCCCCATCCCCTACCCCAAAACCACCAGTCGGGAACAACAATGATGTCAATGCCAACGGCGCTCTGGGATCGTCTTCATCTGTATGGCACCCATGTTCCTACAAGCCGGGTCACGAATGCGCAACTCTGCTCTGTGGCGGTTCCTCACTTCTCCCCCCACGCCGAGATCCACGACAACGAGAGACTCGTCCCTCAGTGTAGAGGCGCATGCCTTCAATAAGAGCTCAAATAATCCCACCAGCCCTCAGGGCGTAGGTGGCCTAACGAGTTCTTCCTTACCTCTTAAGAGACCTAGTATGTCCTTACGTCCCTCAGGTTTCAGGGGTCCTGGACGGAAGGGCTGAGCGCCCAAAATAGTCCAAAGTAGCTCCAAGAATGCCTTCTGATGTTCCAGGGTGGCCTCCAAGACGGCCCATAATAGCCGAAGATGGTTCAAGATGGCTTCCGACATACCTCCGAACGGCTACAAGAGGACCACAAGACGGCCCAAAGTGCCCCCAGAGCCCCCCACGGACATCCCAAAAAGCCAACATCCTGAAGCAAAACCCGGGGAAAACGATTGCTGGTTATATACCCTCTTGCCTTTTCGCTTCCGATGGGCTTCCGACGCCTTAATATGGCCATACGGCGGCCCCCAAAGCGCCCAAGAGCGCCCCAAGAGGGTCTTGTGAGCGTTCCTGCGGGTGGACCGAAATCGTGGACGCCCCCTCGATTCACCAACGCCCTACAAGATGACCCCAAAAGGCTTTCCAGGGCTCCCAAAAGGTCCAAAAGAGGACCCGCAGAGGGCCCCAAGACCTCTCAAAACAGTCTCATGAGGACCTCAGGACCTTCCAAAAGCCTCACTTCCCCATGAGCCCAGAATCGCCACTTCCCCCATGACCCCATGAAGACCCCAGCAGCCCCACTTCCCTGATCAAACCAATTCGCCAGGACACCATTTCCTAATGGGCTGGTGGGGATACACGGGGCGTTGATAATAATTGCATACTTCGTTTGGAGAACCCCTGCTGACGGCCCAGGCCGAACTCGCCACAAGATGGGAGACAATAATGAACACGCGCACGTGGTATAAGTTGGTACGGCTTGTTCGCAAGAACGAGCATCGGTATCCACGCGCTGATTCAAACAAGAATTTATAAAAATCACAGCAAGGATAATAACGAAGACCAGGTAAATCTCACCAGACATCCGAAAAATGGGGGTAAGATAAGCGCGGCCCAGGCTTGGAAATCTAAAACGAACCCAGCGTCGGCCGAATGAAGGAGCTTGGAAGCTGGGTAAAGCAACTCAAAACCATACCCACCCTTATTCAGCAAGATTCGGCCGTACTCAGCCGCCTCGGGCAGGACCAGGCCGGACTAGGCCGGAGTACCGCCCAACAACAACACAGGCCGCTGGCTGCGTCGGCCTCCCACGAGCAGCAACAGAGGGAGAGGGCGTGTGGTCCGATGCTGTTGATGGCGTACACAAGAAACACGTAAGTGACCCCGAAGTCCAGGCCAGTCAGGTAGTGCTGGTGGACCTGAGCAGGAGAGATGAGCATTCAGCGTTGTGAAATCGGGAAGTCAAACATGAGAAAATGAGTAAGGAGGACGATGACGATGACGGCGACGAGGTCAAAAGGGAAACGAAGAACGGGCGGAAACAAGACCCCTTCGTCGAACCTCCTCTCGCCTTCTCGAAGCCCCCAGCAATCTCTGGAGCCCCAAGGACCGCATGCACCCCCAAACCCTCATCATCGACAGCGCCATTGTCATCATCATCATCATCAGCAGCAGCATCATCATCATCATATTCACCACCATCATCAACCTGAACATAGTCATCATGGTCATCATCATCATCGTTACCATCACCACCACCATCACCAGAAGCAGAAGCAGCACCGCAACAGCAACAACATCGCCATCATCAGCATCGTCAGCACCACCATCACCACCATCACCACCATCACAACCACCACCACCACTGCCATCATCATCATCGCCACCATCATTATCACCATAATCAAGATCGGCATCAGCATCATCATCATCATCAGCATCGTCATCATCCTGCGTGTCCTCCTCCTCGTTCTCCAACAGTACCATCATCAGCAGCATCAACATCAGCATCAGCATCATCTTCAGCATCGTAGCCGCCGTCGCAATCATCATCGGCATCAGCATCGGCATCATCAGCATCACCAGCAGCATCACCATCCCATCAGTATCATCATCCCACCAACAACATGACCAATGGCATCATCATAATCATTATCACCATACTAACCACCATCGCCCTGATAATCGCCATCAAAGGATTAACACTATCGGTCTCATCATCCTGCCCCATGTTATCCTCCTCCTCCTCCTCCTCCGCCTCGTCCCCCTCCTCCTCCGCCTCCTCCTCCTCCTCCGCCTCCCCCTCCGCCTCCCCCTCCTACTCCCTCATCCTCCTCCTCCTCCTCCTCTCTCCTCCTCTCCTCCTCTTGCTCCGCCTCTCCCTCCTCCTCCTCCTCCTCCTCCTCCTCCTCCTCCTCCTCCTCCTCCTCCTCCTCCTCCTCCTCCTCCTCCTCCCCCCCTCAGCCTCCTCCCTCGGGCACGAGACCCATTTGTCATAATGTCGGAGACTTGCCCTGCGATGCCGCGAGCGCCGCCCTCGCTGCGCCCGCCACGGGCGGCGGCCTCAGCGGCGGCACCCGCCGCCTGTGCCAAAAGGCGCGGCGTGGTGCAGCCGCCGGGAGGCGAGTCTCACACGCTCCCCGTGGCGCGAAGGCGCCCCTCGCCTACTCGGAGAGCGTGAGTGAGGGGCACAGGGGAGCGGTGGCCCGTCTGGGGGGCCCCTGGCCCCCCGGGCGGTTCGCCGCACGGCGCACCCGGTGCGTCCCGCGCCGCCCTGGGGTCGCTCGGCCCTGGCCTGCCCCAGAAGTGGGGGCTGCCGGGGCCCGCCGGGGGGGCCCGCGGCGCGGGGCCCTGGCCTGCCACGTGAGTGTCCCCGGCCTGAGCGGCGGGTGGCAAGGGGGGGCGGTGGTCCGTCGTTATCTGAAGCCAGGGTGTCTTGACTCGGACGGGCACGGAATGCCGTCGCGAGTCACTCGCCGAGGTGCGGCCGCGGGGAAATCCGTGTCCTCCTCCTCATCCTCGCCCTCCTCCCTTTCTCCTCTTCCAGGGCACGGTTCGAAGAGACGCGAACTCAACTCGAGGCAGGGGGGGGGGCATACCGAGGCATTAGATGCTCCGCTGGCAAGGGTGCTTCAACGGCGAACGCTCCCCGCAGCTCAACACCTCCTGGCGAGGAGCCAGCATGATGAGGTCTGGGTGG
Source organism: Prorocentrum cordatum (assembly GCA_963575745.1). Lineage (NCBI taxonomy): Eukaryota > Dinophyceae > Prorocentrales > Prorocentraceae > Prorocentrum > Prorocentrum cordatum. The sequence goes on along the minus strand of CAUYUJ010012213.1, from coordinate 162,420 downwards.
CTTCAGACGGGTCCAGGGGGGGTTCTGGGTTCTGGGAGAATAAGGAGCAGCGGCGGGAGACCGAGGATGGATGCGCACAAGGAATGAGAATGATCCTTCTCCTCCCGCTCATCCCGCTCCTCCTCCCCTCATCCCTCCTCCGCATGATCCTCTTCACCTCCTGCTGCCCCTACATGATGTGTTATGCCATCCTCGACCGCGCCACCCTAGTTCCTCTCCTCCCGCCTCCCCACCCTCCTTTTCCCAACAACAGCCATGGTACAGCCCACCAGAAAACACCTGACCACTATGCAGAACGGTCCAGGGCAAATCCAGAACCCACTTGAAGCCCCTGAAACAGCAAACCTACTTAGCATAACCCCCCTCCTCTTACTCCTCCGCCTTCTCCTCCTGGTCCTCCCTCTCCTCCTCTTCACCATCACAGACATATGCATCTTCCCTCCTCCTCCTCCTCCTCCTCCTCCTCCTCGTCCCCCTCCGCCTCCCCCTCCTCCTCCTCCTCCTCCTCCTGCTCCTCCTCCTCTTCCCCGTCGTAATCATCCCCCCAATCAGACTCACAATCATAATCGACATCATTACAAGCAGCATCATCATCATCATCATCATCATCATCATCATCATCATCATCATCATCATCATCATCATCATCATCATCATCATCATCATCATCATCATCTTCATCATCATCATCATCATCATCAGCATCATCATCATCATCATCATCACCGCCATCATCATCACCATCAGCATCAGCATGAGCACCATCAGGATCATCCTCAGCATCAACATCGTCATCCTCAGCATCATCATCAACATCATCATCACCCATGATTATCAGCATCAACATCAACACCAGCAGCAGCAGCATCACCATAATCACCATCATTCGGGGAGACGTAAGACTCGGTATTGGGGACTCGGGTTGGTCTGACGGGGCCATGAAGAAAATGACGATGGCCCACTCTGAAATTCGACGCGAACTCCCGCCGCAGACATCCCACGAAAACGAGACCGTCAAAATCCATGACTCGCTCGTCAAAAAACGTCGGTCAACACGAGTCCCGGCTTACTCGAGTCGTACGTTCCCCCGAATCATCAGCATCATCAGCATCATCATAATAATCATCATCAGCATCATTATCGTCGTCATCATCATCTCATTCGTATCTTTCTCGTCGTCGCTGTCGTCGAGAGCATCAGACACCTAATCATCATCAGCAGCAACAGTCTCATCACCACCACCGTCATCATCATCATCATCATCATCATCAGTAGCATCAGCATAGCCATCCGTATCGCCACCATCAACATCATCAGCATCATCACCATCATCGTCATCATCACCATCATCATAATCGTCCTGAACATTTCTACCTTCACTGACATTGTTATCATCATCTGTACAATATTCGATATTGACATCATCCGCATCATAATCAGCATCATCAGTATCAGAATCATCAACCTCATCACCTATAACAACCACTATCATTATCCATCCTTTACATACACGACCGCGACAAGAAATCTTCAGGGACGTTCCCACGTACCCAACTGAGTCGTGAAAAGTGGCGTCGCAACTGGGGTACACAAGACGAATTAATAAGGGAAAGGTCGCGTTGCCCCTTCGGCGTGGGAACCTCAACATTACGCGACCCAAGACGCCTGTGAGGCGACACCGAGGGAAGGTGAATTGCAAGTGAAGTGGGCCACTCCGCTGAACCACCCAGGACCTCACGACACTGGGAACAGTTGACAACTGGCAGCGTTCAGGAAAGGGGGTCCAGCTATGTAGCTGGATCCGAATTAGACGTCGCTCTGGTGGATAGCCGGGATCTCACAAAAGTGGTGACAATTGCGCAGTTGGCATCGCCCAGGGAAAGGAGGGTTACTACCGTAAGCCGCATAGAACGTCACTCCGCTGGGCTGGGCCTCGAAGTGGCGACAGTGGCGTACTCGGCAACGCCCAGGGAACCGAAGTACCGCTTGGATCCCTGTAGGACGTCACAGACGTCACACCGCTGAAACTCCCAGGACCATCACGAATGTGGCAGCAGTTTTGCAACTGGTAGCGCCCAAGGGAGGGGATGTCTGGTTTGGTATCTTGTAAGACGTCAACTTGCCGGACGACCCAGGATCGCACGAAAAAAATAGCATGTGCGGCAAGCAGAGCGCCCGAAGAGGGGAAGTCCCGTCTGGCTCCGCGCAGGACGTCAATCCGCCAGACCTCCCAGGGGCACAGAAAGAAAGGTGTCGAATTCACACCAGGCGACGCCTCGGAAAAGGAAGTTAGTTTGGACACGCGTGGGGCGTCGCCTCGCTGATATCCCGGGGGTTTACACAAGCGTATTACATGTGAACGGTGGGGGGACGGAGCGGGGAAGCGAGGAAGAAGCGAAGAGGAGGCCAATAGGCAGCGAGGAGACGAGGAGGTGGGAGGCGGCAGCAGAGGAGGGGAGGAGGCGAGAGCAGGAGCTGAGCAGCAGTGCTCTGTTCAAAACAAGAACCCCGCAAAAGGCGGACTTGGGAACAACTACTTTACCCAAATCCCCTCCTCCTCCTCCTCTTCCTCCTCCTTCTCCTTCTCCCCACTCTCCCATCCATCCTCCCGGCATCCTCCTCTTCCTCCTGTTCCTCCCCCTAGAGACCATTTTTTAGTTCTGGGGAATAACGCATGTTACCCGGGGGGGGGGCGTGGGGGGGGTAAGGGTAACTGGGGCCGCGGCGCGCACCCTCTGAGACGCGCCGCCTACGTCGTCGTCGTCGTCGTCGTCGTCGTCGTCGTCGTCGTCGTCGTTGTCGACGTCGTCGTCGTCGCCGCCCAAGCCCACAGCGCCTGTGCACACAGCGCGGGCTCTGTACAATGCCTTTGTGCATCAGGGCTGCTAAAGAAATCATATGTGTGTGCGCCACGGCGACAGTGTACACCATAACATCCTCGTGCACCACGACGCCTTGTTACATCTCGCGGTTTGTGCACACCACGGCGCCTGCGTACACCACAGCCGCTGTTTCAGCACCACCTGTGCACCACAGCGCCTGCGCACACCGCAAAGTTCGTGTACGCCAGAAGGCAATAACGACGGGGCCAAGCTCTGGAAAATCGTCGGGGGCCCGAAACCATCAAATTCAATATGTGTTTTTTTCTGGCCCGGGGCATGGTCCCCCCGTTTTTGACGGACCTTGTTGGTGTACAACACAGCGCCTGTCTAGCGTGCGCCACGACGCCTCTGTACACCACAGCTGATTGTGTACACCGCAGCGCCTGTCTAGACAACAGTGCCTGTGTACACTACAATGCCTGTGTACACGACAACACCTGTGTGCACCACAACACCTGTGTACACTGCGGTGCTTGTGCACACCACAGGAGCCGCGTGCACCACAACGCATGGCAAACATTTGCGCCACAGCGTTTCCGTGCACCTCCAAGATCCCGCCAGGGCCCAAATCCGGAAAAATGCTAGGGGCCCGAAAATATCAAGTTCAGTATGTAAGTTATTTGTGATTACTGATTGTTTCTTGCCCGGGGTACGGTACCCCCGTTTTTGGCGACCATGTTTGTGTACACCACAACGCCTGTCTAGCATGCGCCACGACGCCCTTGCACACCACAGCTGCTTGGGTACACCGCAACGCCTGTCTACACAACAATGCCAGTGTACAGCACAATGCTTGCGTACACCACACACCCGTGTGTACCGCATCGTTTGTGCACACCACACACATACACACACTGCTTGTGAACACGACGACGCCTATGTGCACCACGGTTGCTGCTTCAGCATCATACCCGTGCACCAGCTCTGGTGCGCCAAAATGCTTGTGTAAACCACAAAACTGCGTACACGTCCAGGGCCCCCGGCAGGACCGAACTCCAGAAGATCGTGGAATCCGAACGTATCGAATCCAATATGTCGGAAGTTGGGGGGTGCGATAACAGTGAAACGGAGACCCCCCGCCGGAACATCGGTTTCGGTTTCGTGTTCGTGTCGCGCGTGCGGGCGAAGCGAAGCTGCGCGCGATCCTCCTATATGCTAGGTCGAACGAAGTAAGAGCGAAAATCCGTTCCCGTCCGCCCGTGGCTGGGGGGTGTCCCAATTGGGCCGGGCGGTGTCCCGGGTGTCCCGGGTGTCAATAGAAACGAAAGTCTGTTTCCCGTCCGCCGGTGGCCGGGACGTGTCCCATTTGGCCGGTTGGGCCGGACGGTGTCCCGGGCGTCCCGGCGCTAACGCATATGTCGTTAATTTCGCAATTCCCGGCGGAGTCGGGTGAAATCCCGTGCCCGCCGGTGACTGACCGACTGACTGAATGATTGACTGACTGATTGACTGACTGATTGACTGCTGACTGAACGTCAAGAATGCACCTTGAACAACACATTTCAAACCACCCGCGGGCGCGCAACCGCAAATGGGCGACACATTTCGACCTGCCCGCGGGCGCGGAACCGCAACCGCAACTGGGCGACCTATTTCGACCTGCCCGCGGGCGCGCATCCGCAACGGCAACTGGGCGACACAATTCAAACCGCCCGTGAGCGCGCATCCGCGACCGCAACTGGGCGATACATTTCGACCCCCCCGCGGGCGCGCAACTGCAACCGCACCTGGGCGACACATTTCAACCCGCCCGCGGGCGCGCAACCGCAACCGCACTTGGGCGACACATTTCAACCCGCCCGCGGGCGCGCGACCGCAACTGGGCGACACATTTCAGGCCGCCCGCGGGCGCGCAACCGCAACCGCACGTGGGCGACACATTTCAACCCGCCCGCGGGCGCGCAACCGCAACGGCAACTGGGCGACACATTTCAACCCGCCCGCGGGCGCGCAACCGCAACCGCAACTGGGCGACGCCCGCGGGCGCGCAAAAACAACTACGCGACACATTTCGACCCGCCCGCGGGAGGGGAAGCGCAACCGCAACTGGGCGCCACATTTCCACCTGCCCGCGGGCGCGCAACCCCAACCGCACCTGGGCGACACATTTCAACCCGCCCGCGGGCGCGCGACCGCAACCGCACCTGGGCGACACAATTCAAACCGCCCGCGGGCGTGCAACCGCAACTGGGCGACACATTTCAACCCGCCCGCGGGCGCGCAACCGCAACCGCAACTACGCGACACATTTCGACCCGCCCGCGGGCGCGCGACCGCAACCGCAACCGGGCGACACATTTCAACCCGCCCGCGGGCGCGCAAAAGCAACTACGCGACACATTTCGACCCGCCCGCGGGCGCGCAACCGCGACGGCAACTGGGCGACACATTTCAACCCGCCCGCGGGCGCGCAACCGCAACCGCAACTGACCGACCTATTTCGACCCGCCCGCGGGCGCGCAACCGCAACAGGGCGACGCATTTCGACCCGCCCGCGGGCGCGCAACCGCAATCCCAATAGGGCGACACATTTCAACCCGCCCGCGGGCGCGCAACTGCAACCGCGCCGTTCACCTGCCGCCCTCCCCCCGGGGATCTGAGGCGAAGGAAGGGCGGGAGGGAGGTGGGAGGGAGGACGGAGGGGGGAGGGAGGCGGGAGGAGGAAAAAATAGGGGGGAGAGGAGACGGAGGGAGGGTAGAGAGCTCACAATGATTGGGGGCGGACAACTTCTGCCCCCCCCCCCCCCGTCCCACGCAAGTGGATCTCCACAAGGTTCCAGACCAGGGATTCCTCATCCAAGGCCCCCGCGGTCGGCGAGCGGGATGAGTGGGCCAACCGCCCCCAAGGGGGGAGACGAGGCTTTGACTGAAGCGGTACGTTGCACCGCCTAGTTTGAAAGTGGGGGGGGGGGCGATGACGGGGGGATCGATTGCGCGTTCACCCGCGCGCAAGCTGCCCGCGGAGGTAGGCACATCGGCGCCATCTTATTCACGCAGCCTGCCGCGTCTTATCCATGATCTGGTGCAGGAGCAGGTGGAGCAGGAGGGGGAGGAGGACGAGGAGGAGGTAAGGGAGGAGGAGGAGGAGGAGGAGGAGGAGGAGCAGCAGGACGAGGAGGAGGAGGAGGAGCAGCAGGACGAGGAGGAGGAGGAGGAGGAGGAGGACGAGGACCAGGATGGCCAGGAGGAGGAGGACGATGGGGAGGGGGATGCCAGGGCGGTGCTGCTTGAGAAGGTGCACGAGCAGGTGTGCGCGTGTTGCGGAGGACTGAGGAGGATGAGGTGGTGGACGTCAGAGAGATCGAGGTGGATGTCCTCCTCGCGGCCTCCGGGCGTGACCCGCGGTTCTCCGCCGGGGCATTGCAGCGGGGAGTCCCCATTCCACGCTGCTGCCTCTGGTTTTTCCCAACCATCCTGTGGTGTTGGGTCCTCGTTTTGAAGAGACGGTGGCCCGCGTCTCCTCCTCCTCTCCTCCTCCTCCTCCTCCCTCATCCATTTCGGCACACCCCTCACACGTTTCGTGGCCCCATAGGGAGCTCCACCGAAGGCCCCATGGCTGCCTCGTGCGTCCCGCACACCCGCGTCCGGCACACCCCTTTCGTCGCACTCCTCGTGGCCCAATAGGAGCTCCACCGAAGGCCCCACGGCTGCCGTCCGCATGCGTCCCGCACACCATTTCGGCACAGTCACACTCCACGAAGGCCCCAGTGCTGCCGTCCGCATGGGTCCCGCACACCATTCGGCACACCCCTCACACGTTTCGTGGCCCCATAGGGAGCTCCACCGAAGGCCCCATGGCTGCCGTCCGCATGCGTCCCGCACACCCATTTCGGCACACCCCTCACACGTTTCGTGGCCCCATAGGGAGCTCCACCGAAGGCCCCAGTGCTGCCGTCCGCATGCGTCCCGCACACCCATTTCGGCACACCCCTCACACGTTTCGTGGCCCCACAGGGAGCTCCACCGAAGGCCCCAGTGCTGCCGTCCGCATGCGTCCCGCACACCCATTTCGGCACACCCCTCACACGTTTCGTGGCCCCACAGGGAGCTCCACCGAAGGCCCCATGGTTGCCGTCCGCATGCGTCCCGCACACCCATTTCGGCACACCCCTCACACGTTTCGTGGCCCCACAGGGAGCTCCACCGAAGGCCCCAGTGCTGCCGTCCGCATGCGTCCCGCACACCCATTTCGGCACACCCCTCACACGTTTCGTGGCCCCATAGGGAGCTCCACCGAAGGCCCCATGGCTGCCGTCCGCATGCGTCCCGCACACCCATTTCGGCACACCCCTCACACGTTTCGTGGCCCCACAGGGAGCTCCACCGAAGGCCCCAGTGCTGCCGTCCGCATGCGTCCCGCACACCCATTTCGGCACACCCCTCACACGTTTCGTGGCCCCATAGGGAGCTCCACCGAAGGCCCCATGGCTGCCGTCCGCATGCGTCCCGCACACCCATTTCGGCACACCCCTCACACGTTTCGTGGCCCCACAGGGAGCTACACCGAAGGCCCCAGTGCTGCCGTCCGCATGCGTCCCGCACACCCATTTCGGCACACCCCTCACACGTTTCGTGGCCCCATAGGGAGCTCCACCGAAGGCACCATGGCTGCCGTCCGCATGCGTCCCGCGCACCCATTTCGGCACACCCCTCACACGTTTCGTGGCCCCACAGGGAGCTCCACCGAAGGCCCCAGTGCTGCCGTCCGCATGCGTCCCGCACACCCATTTCGGCACACCCCTCACAAGTTTCGTGGCCCCACAGGGAGCTCCACCGAAGGCCCCAGTGCTGCCGTCCGCATGCGTCCCGCACACCCATTTCGGCACACCCCTCACACGTTTCGTGGCCCCATAGGGAGCTCCACCGAAGGCCCCGCGGCTGCCGTCCGCATGCGTCCCGCACACCCATTCCGGCACACCCCCCATACGTTTCCTGGCTCCACAGGGAGCTCCACCGAAGGCCCCAGTGCTGCCGTCCGCATGCGTCCCGCACACCCATTTCGGCACACCCCTCACACGTTTCGTGGCCCCACAGGGAGCTCCACCGAAGGCCCCAGTGCTGCCGTCCGCATGCGTCCCGCACACCCATTTCGGCACACCCCTCACACGTTTCGTGTCCCCACAGGGAGCTCCACCGAAGGCCCCAGCGCTGCCGTCCGCATGCGTCCCGCACACCCATTTCGGCACACCCCTCACACGTTTCGTGGCCCCACAGGGAGCTCCACCGAAGGCCCCAGTGCTGCCGTCCCCATGCGTCCCGCACACCCATTTCGGCACACCCCTCACACGTTTCGTGGCCCCATAGGGAGCTCCAACGAAGGCCCCATGGCTGCCGTCCGCATGCGTCCCGCACACCCATTTCGGCACACCCCTCACACGTTTCGTGGCCCCATAGGGAGCTCCACCGAAGGCCCCAGTGCTTGCGGCCGCATGCGTCACCCACACCCATTTCGGCACACCCCTCACACGTTTCGAGGCTCCATAGGGAGCTCCACCGAAGGCCCCAGTGCCCGCGGCCGCATGCGTCACCCACGCACATTTCGGCACACCCCTCACACGTTTCGTGGCTCCATAGGGAGCTCCACCGAAGGCCCCAGTGCCCGCGCCCGCATGCGTCACCCACACCCATTTCGGACACCCCTCACACGTTTCGTGGCTCCATAGGAAGCTCCACCGAAGGCCCCAGTGCCCGCGCCCGCATGCGTCACCCACACCCATTTCGGCACACCCTCACACGTTTCGTGGCCCAACAGGGAGCTCACCGAAGGCCCCAGCGCTGCCGTCCGCATGCGTCCCGCACACCCATTTCGGCACACCCCTCACACGCTTCGTGGACCCATAGGGAGCTCCACCGAAGGCCCCATGGCTGCCGTCCGCATGCGTCCCGCACACCCATTTCGGCACACCCCTCACACGTTTCGTGGCCCCACAGGGAGCTCCACCGAAGGCCCCAGTGCTGCCGTCCGCATGCGTCCCGCACACCCATTTCGGCACACCCCTCACACGTTTCGTGGCCCCATAGGGAGCTCCACCGAAGGCCCCATGGCTGCCGTCCGCATGCGTCCCGCACACCCATTTCGGCACACCCCTCACACGTTTCGTGGCCCCACAGGGAGCTCCACCGAAGGCCCCAGTGCTGCCGTCCGCATGCGTCCCGCACACCCATTTCGGCACACCCCTCACACGTTTCGTGGCCCCATAGGGAGCTCCACCGAAGGCCCCATGGCTGCCGTCCGCATGCGTCCCGCACACCCATTTCGGCACACCCCTCACACGTTTCGTGGCCCCACAGGGAGCTCCACCGAAGGCCCCAGTGCTGCCGTCCGCATGCGTCCCGCACACCCATTTCGGCACACCCCTCACACGTTTCGTGGCCCCATAGGGAGCTCCACCGAAGGCCCCATGGCTGCCGTCCGCATGCGTCCCGCACACCCATTTCGGCACACCCCTCACACGTTTCGTGGCCCCACAGGGAGCTCCACCGAAGGCCCCAGTGCTGCCGTCCGCATGCGTCCCGCACACCCATTTCGGCACACCCCTCACACGTTTCGTGGCCCCACAGGGAGCTCCACCGAAGGCCCCCGTGCTGCCGTCCGCATGCGTCCCGCACACCAGGTGTGTGGCGTGCCGACATGGGCGTCGCGGCGCGCGGGCGCTGCCGTCGGGGTTCCCAGGGAAGCCCCCTGCAGAGGCGACGCTCAGAGTCACGAGTACCGAGAGTCACGCAGACCCAAACTGTTCACAGTCGTATACATACATTTACACTGGGCGTATCCATGCACGCATTCATGCGAATAGAATCAATCGCGCGCAGATTCATTCATAATCAGACTCGCTCGCGATCCGACTCGCACGCGCTCAAGCTTTCATATTCGGACCTATCGTCTTCGTTCGTGTTGTGTACACTGCCACGCATTTCGGCACACCCCTCATACGGCTCGTGGCCCCATAGGGAGCGCCACCGAAGAAGATATTCACAATTGCGGTACTCTCAACTGCATATGGTTGGGTCCTTCGCCAGGCTAATTGTTTCGGCGCCTGCGGCGGGTTTTCTTATCAAATCCAACTTATTTTATCAAATCCATCATGTCCAATCCAAGCCATCTTATCTGATCCAGCCTCTATTGCGCCGTCATATATTATCCCACCCAATCCAACCCACCCAACCCAATCCATCAATTAATTTGTTTCTGCGCCTGCGGCGGACCAATCCAATCCATCTTATCTTACCTATACGACCGCCCTGCGGGCGATACGGAGGTTGGGGGGGATTGAGACAAAATGCCCACCCTGACTGACCTCCAGCCTGTCACCTTGATTCCATCTCTCTCTTTCTCTCTGTCTCTTTCTCTTCCTCTCTCTGTCTCTCTCTCTCTCTCTCTCACTCGCCCCCTCTCGCTCTCTCTCTCGCCGCGCTCACGCCCAGGCGCCGACAAAAATGAATTGATGGATTGGGCTGGGTTGCTTGGAGTGGATGGTATAAGATGGATTGGATAAGATAAAATGGGTTCGACAAGTGTCCCGTAGTGTCCCGTGGTTTCGCGTGGTGTCCCGTCGAGCGAGATCGATAGTCCGATCGATGCTGAGATCGATGTGGTGCCCCGAGGTGTCCCGTGGTGTCCCGTGGTGTCCCGCTGAGTGAGATCGATAATGAGATCGATAGTGAGATCGACGGGTGTCCCGAAGTGTCCCGTGGTGACCCGTTGAGTGAGATCGAGAGTGAGATCGATCGTCAGATCGATTGTGGGATCGATGTGTGTCCCGTGGGTTCAGGTGGTGTCCCGTGGTGTCCCGTTGAGTGAGATCGATCGTGAGATCGATACAGAGATCGATGTGGTGCCCCGAAATGTCCCGTGGTGTCCCGTGGTGTCCCGTTGAATGAGATCGACAATGAGATCGATACTTAAATCGACAAACGTCCCGTGATGTCCCGTGGTGTCCCGTGGTGTCCCGTGGTGTCCCGTTGGGTGAGATCGATACTGAGATCGATAGTGAAATCGGTGTGGTGCCCCGTGGTGCCCCGTGTTGTCCCGTGGTGTCCGGTTGAGTGAGATCGATCGCGAGATGGATCATGGGATCGATGAATGTCCCGAAGTGTCCCGTGGTGTCCCGTAGAGTGAGATCGATAGTGAGATCGATCGTGAAATCGATAGTGAGGTCGATGTTGTGTCCCGTGGTGTCCCGTGGTGTCCCGCTGAGTGAGATCGATAGTGAGATCGATAGTGAGGCCGATAGTGAGATCGAAAGGTGTCCCGCTGTGTCCCGTAGTGTCCCGTGGTGGCCCGTGGTGGCCCGTGGTGTCCCGTGTTGTCCCGTTGAATGCGATCGATAGTCAGATCGATAGTGAGACCGACAAGTGTCCCGTGGTGTCCCGTGGTGTCCCGTTGAGTGGGATCGATAGGGAGATCGATTGAATCAGATGTTGGTTCCCCCCCCCTCTCCCCCCCCCACAACCCAAAGGGTGGTCGTGTAGGTCAACTATGTGTGATTATTGCTCTTCCTTTCACAGGGAACGGTCCCGCTTTTAGGCCTACAACGCCTGTGTACACCATAGCGAATGTGTGCACAGCATCGGATGTGTGCACCGCAGCGCCTGTGTACTTCACAAGGTGTGGCACACGCGATGAAAGTGCACCACAGTGCTCCTGTACACCACCATGCCTGGGATGCCTGTGTGCATTTAAACTGATGATGCAGCAGCAGCTGCGCACACCACAAAGCCTGTCTTAAGCATACTGCGTGGGTACATCACGATGCCCGCGTGCACCGCGCGACCTACGAGCACTTGTGCTTGCGTGCGCCACAACGCCTGCATACACAACAGATCTTGCTGCAACAGCAGCAAATGCGCGCACCAAATCGCCTCGCTGCCTGTGCACAACGCAATGCCTGTGTACGCGCTGCTCACGTGCACGTCCAGATGCCTATGGACGAGGTCGGTCGTCGTCGGTCGTCGGTGTCATCGTCGTCGTCGTTCGTCGTCTGTCGTCATCTATCGTCGTCTATCTTCATCTATCGTCATCTGTCGTCGTCTGTCGTTTGTCGTCTATCGTCGTCGTCCCCCCGTGCCACTCCACGCCCCAAAGTTTCGCCAACGTGCATCCAAACACCAGCATGCTGTGGCGAACACCACCGCGCCGTTGAACACAGCGTTCCCTGCAAACTCCCTTCGCCCCCCCCCCCCCCGGACCTGCACAACCGGCTAGGTTAGGTTATCCTGGGACAGGGGGGTGGGGGCGAGCCCGATAACCTGGGTTATCGCAGGACCCTGAAAGAAGTCTCCTGCGTGCACCATAGTGCACGCCCGCGTGCACAACAGACCCTAGGCTGCCCAAGATCGCGCGTTGGATCGGGGCCGGGGCGTTACCGCTACGGGGGGGGGAAGGGGGGGGGGGGGGGAACATGCGTTATCCCTTGGGTGGATGTCTCCTACTGCTACTCTTCCTTCTCCTCCCCCATATTCCCACCACTTCTCCCTCCATAGCGGTACTTTCCCTCTCCTTCTCCGCCTCCTCCCCCTCCTCGCCCTCCCCCGTCTTTCATTCCTCAATCCTCCTTTTCCCCTTCTAACCTCCTCCATTCCTTGTCCTCATAATCACTCCTCCCTGTCGCACCCCGAGGCCAATCGAAAGGGAGGGCCGGGCGCATTGCGTGAGACTCCGTCACCACGTGCGACCCTGAAGCTCAAAAATTATCAACCATGTCACACATGGAGGGCGTGGTCTTGCAGAAATTTCACGGACAGATGACGGGTCGTGTTTCAAAATGTTGCTCTCGCCTTAGCATCGCGCACATTCGTCTTATACGTTTGCAAGAGCTGCACGGAGTAAGGGTGGGTCGTTTTCAAAATGTGGCTCTCGCCTTAGCGTCGCGCACATTCGTCTTAAACATCTGCAAGACATTATTGTATTGAGGGCGGGTCGTTGGCAAAATTTGCTCTCGCCTTAGCGCAGACCACATTCGTCCTAAACACGCGCCAAATCTTCACGGAGTAAGGGCGGCTCGTTTTCAAAATGTGGTTATTGCCTTAGCGCCGCGCGCATTCGCTTTGAACATGTACATGTATAAGTTTCACGGCGTCCAATGGCATACGTACCAGAAATTGCTTTTTGGAGCGGTTCAAGACTGTCAGGGCGCGACAGGTACAGTGATTCGCTGTGTTAAGTCCCAGGAATGGCGTTCTTGCACGATTCAGGATTGTCAAGACGTTACAATCACGTTGATCCGTGGTGCTTGTGTCCCGAGAATGGTGTTTCAGCATGCTTCAGGGTCTTCAAACAGTTGTCTCCCAAACGGGGCACTTCCATGAGTGAAGATGAATATTTGCAGGGGCCTACGAGGAGGGAACTTGGAGGGATGGTTTACTCCAACATCGTCGATGAGCCCTTGGGCTCACGCTGGCCCCCTGCTTCCTCCTCCGCCTCCTCGACGGGGACCGTGGGCTCCCTCGCGCCGTCGTAGATGGTCGTGGTGCCGCTGGCGTTGGTGTACTGGTCGATCACGTAGCCTGAAAGGGCGGGGGGGAGGATTTGGACACCCGAGATGGGTACCGAAAGAGGGTACTTTGCCCAACAACAAATGTTGTCCCTAACCAACAGCGGCCGCTGTTGGGCAGGCGGCCTTCTGTCTCAAGTGGACACAGGCCGCGGCGGCGCGGACAGCGAGTCCTGTTCAAGATGAACAGGAACTGCTGTTGGGCACTGTACCCCTTCTTTGCGTGCCCATATCGGGCGTCCAGAGAGGAGGGAGGCAGTGCAGGAGGGCGGTGGAACAGGCCGGCCGAGACAGCGGCAGCACTCCCCGCCGCTCTCCGGCGCATCCCGGGCCTCCCGGCGGCCCCTCGGCGTCACGGCTGGAGCCCGCGTCAAGAGACGGTTCGGGCTCCGGGGGCCAGCTCTGAATGGGACTCGAGCCGGGCGTGGGAGCAGCCGCTGTCTCAAAAGGGTCCTTCTCCAAGGGAGGGGCAGGAGGGTGAGATCTCGCACGTCCTTTCCCGTTCAAGAAGCATGGACTTCACTGTAGGAGGAGGAGGAGGAGGAGGAGGAGGAGGAGGAGGAGGAGGAAGAGGAGGAGGAGGAGGAGGAGGAGGAGAGAGAGAGAGAGGGTGCGACTGTCACCGTGGATCCCTCCTCTTTTGGGGGGGGGGGGGGGGCGCTCGCCGCCTCTCTGCATTCCTCGCACGCTTCTTGCTGCGGAAGCGGGTCGGGGAGCGGTGCAATGACGAGGAGGGGGCGGAGAGGAGGAGAGGCTGGATGTTGGCAGCGCGCAGAAGGGGGTAGGGGAAGGGAGGAAGGCTTATCGGAAGGCGCTGGCCCTACCTCTGTATAGAGAAGGCCCGCGCCTCCCCAAGAGCAGTGGTGCTCCGAAAATGCCTTCCCCCTCCCCCTGCCCCCCTTGTGCGCGTAGCTGAGAAGAGCGGGAGGAAGAGGAGGAAGAGGAGGAGGAGGAGGAGGAGGTGGCAAGAGAAGGGGGAGCGAGGGCGCGTCGAAAAGGGACGGGGAGAGGAGGAGGAGAAGTGGACTGGCTGCTTCCGAGGGGGCCTCTGGGCCTCAGGAGAGGCACGGGGGACTCCCAGAGGCCATCGTGGGGCGGGCGGGGGGGAGGAGCGGGAGTGGGCTCCCGGGAGATGAAAAATGAGGGGAGAGGGGGGGGGGGGGGGCGAAGCACTGCAAGAAGGGACGGGGAGGAGTGGGAAGGGGAGCGGCGGGGAGGGGAGGGGGGACTCGTCGTCCTCCCTCTCTCTCTCTCTCTCTCTCTCCTCTCATCCTGGTCATGCCTCTCCTGGTCGTGTCTCTCCCCGTCCTCGTCCCCGTCATGCCCCCCCTGGTCATGCCTCTCCCGGTCGTCCCACCCGTCCTCGTCCAAGTCGTGCCTCTCTCCTCCTGTCGCCCCCTCCCACTTCCCGCCCGCCCGCCCCGCTCCCCCCCATCCCCCCCCCCAGGGTCGGAGGCGCTCCCCACATCTGAGGGGGCCCAGAGACACACAGGCAGATATACACACAAATCCCAGGACTTCCCATATCTGCCCATGCTGGAGTTTCGCCCCCCCCCCCCCCCCCCCCCTTCCCATATTTTTCCCATATTTGTTCCTTCCTGAGCATCCTGTGGGTGTCGGCAGGACGCGGGCTGGCTCCCCCAGCGAGAGACGCAGACACCGAGGTGGCGCTGGCCAATCCCCGCTCTGCTCTCGGCAGAGTGCATCGACCGGGAGCCGCATGGCACCAATGGCCAGGACTGCACGTGCGGGTCGCACTTCCTCGGCCGGGGAGCTGCCTCCCTGTCTGGTCCCACCACTCGCAGCCTGACAAAAAGAGCCCTCGTCACGGCCAGGGCCTGGATTCGCATCATGTGGCACGCAAGTCGCGCGCTCCCAAGCCCTGCCCAAATCGCATTGTCCTGTCACTCAACGCACAAACCGTGCCGTCGTCACTCCGACCCTCCCGCAATGCCTGACCAGGCGAAGAGTTGGCGTCCCAGAGGCACACCCTCTACCCACCCCATCGCCCAGCACTGCACGTACGATTGTGAACCCTGGCGTGGCCTGCGATCGAGTCCCCGCCGGAGTATGGCTCCTGGGCGCTGGATACGAACAATCGCGACTGCAATGCAAAGGGGTCATCCTTCCGTCCATATATGGCGCACCCCGCATGACAGACCCTCCTGTCACTCCATTCATTGCAACTCCCAAGGCGTAGCTCGGGGTATCGAATCTTAAACTCCTGCAATGCACGTGTGGCGCAGACGCCTTCAACCAATATGGGGGAACGAAAAGGTACCAATACCCCTACTCCCCAGACCTCTCCTGGGGTGCGTTCTGACCAGGATGTCGAGGCGAATCCAGTGGTTGCGACGAAGGCCTTCAAGGAGGCCGAAAAAAAGAAACGGGCGAAGGGTAGAGGTATCGGTAGCTTTTCCTCCTCCGACACTATGCACGGGTGCCCGCACGTGCACTTCTGCACACGCACCTGTCGCTGTCGCCGGCCGACTCTGCAGCGCTTCCATTGATACCTCTCTGTGCCCCATCTGGGCTCTGCCGCTCTCCATGTGTCTCTGTCTCTCTCTCTCTCTCACTCTCTCACTCTCTCAGTCTCTCTCTCTTTCTCTCTCAGTCTCTCTCTCTCTCTCTCTCTCTCTATCTTTCTTTATCTCGCTCTCTCTCTCTCTCGCTATCGCTCTCCCTCTCTCTCTCTCACGCTCGCTCTCTCTCTCTCTCTGTCGCTCTCTCTCTCTCGCTCTCGCTCTCTCTCTCTCTCTTTCTCGCTCTCTCTCTCCCTCTCTCTCTTTCTTTCTCTCGCTATCGCTCTGCTTCACTGACTCTCTCTCGGTCTCTCTCTCTCTCTTTCTCTCGGTATCTCTCTCTCTCTCGCCCTCGCTCGCTCTTGCTCTCGCTCTCTCGCTCTTTGTCTCTCTCGCTCTCGCTCTCTCTCTCTCTCTCTTTCTATCGCTTTCTCTCTCTCTCTCGCTCTCTCTCTCTCTCTCTCTCTTTCTGTCCATCTTCGCCACCATCTCTGGCCCTGCCACTGCCTCTGTCTGCGATAAGCAGCGTTTTTGGATGGTGGCCACGATCCAGATCTGAGGCTCCCCGACGTGAGAGAGACCGAAACTGGAATCCTACTCTCGTGTCGCACATAGCAAGTCGTGCGTGCGAAGCTGAGAAGGTGAATCTAAATTGTCACGGGCCACGATGAGGATACGTCCGTCTCCCGTGACGGGCTGTCACGCGCGCCTGGTGTGATGATAGCACTTGCGAAAGTTCTCAGGCGTCCCGAACGTGTCATCTGCTGATGGTCCTCGAGCTGTCCGGTATGTGTGCAGTGATCGACTGGTAGTACGGTGCCCCGATGGCGTCTCGGCGGTGCTCCGAGGGATCCCCGATGGGCGGCAAAGAATTTCCTGATGCTGTTCAAACGCGTCCCGATAGTGTGATGTCCCGGTGGGTACAGCAGGCGAATACGACAAGACACTTTCACTTGGATCATTGTTTACGTGCGAGCGTACAAAGTATCCCGCAACCCTATGGAAGAAATCAGCCCTACACACTGCGCAGCTATCTCTCAAGCCTCGCTGTCACGCCTCCGAAACGCGCTCCGACAACGGGTAGAAAAGCCCACCCCCGACGGAATCCGCCGACCCCTTGGGGTCGTCGGCGTGTGACATGGCTCCCCCTCCCCAAATCCCTCCCCCGGGAGCCCGGTCTGGTCGATTTGGAGCGGCCCCCTGGAATCCGGGTGAACGCATCCAGGGGGCCACAGGGCCCAAAAACAGACCAAGAAGGCCCCAAGAGGCCCTCGGGGCGGTCAGCGAGAGCCACGAGTCACTGAAAGATCGATCCAAAACGCCCACGCTGGCCTCCAGACGGCCCAAAGAGGCCCCCAAGACGCCCCAAGAAGCCCACAAGAGGCGTTCCAAGAGGGCCTCCAGAAGCAAACATCGTCCCAGGCCCTGTGGAAAACGTGAATTTTAGCACGTTCGCCTCTTTGGCGTTCACATCGTCCCAGACGGCCCAGGAGGCCTTCAAGTTCGCCTCAAGACGGGCCAAGAGGCCCCCAAGAAGGCTCCAAGGCGGCCCAAGAGGGCCCTAAGACGGCCCAAGAAGCCCCCTAAGACGGCCCAGGAAGGTCCCCGGCTCCAGGACAGCCCCAAGAGGGGGCCCAGAGCGAGAGCCGGGACGGACACCTCGAGTCAACCACCCAAAAGCGCCACTGGGCTGCCGCAAGAAGCCCCCAACAGGCCCCCAGGGAGCCCCAAGAGAGCCGCAAGAAGCTCCCAAGAGACCCCCAGAAGGCCCCCACGAGGTTCAAAAACTGCCTGCAAGACGCCCCCGAGACGCCTCCCACGAGACACCATCAGCCATCCGAGTGGCCTCAGACCCGCAACCCAGGCACAGAGCGGGATGTGCCGAAGGCCAGTCGATAATCATTCGTCGGGTGTTTTGACAGATGCACGCCGTCTGTATACGTGGTTTCTCGCCATCGGGGATCTTCTGACCCGGGTCAATCCAGACCCGGGTCAGCAGGAAACCAAAAACTGCAGTGCAGGAAAAAAAAAACTGCAACGCAGGGCTTCGCAAACCCGGGTCAGCCAATAGGCGCGGCCGCCTCGCGGCCACGAGCGGCTCGCTGACCCGGGTCAGCCAGAGGGGGTCTTCGCAGGATCCTGCAGGATCCGGCGCCCTGGCTGACCCCCGTCTGCACTGACCCCCGTCTCAAGGCTCCCGACGCCAGCTTCCCCATGCGTGCCCGGCGAATACTGAGAAGGTCAGCCCAACGGAGCCCGAGAAGGCCCCCAAGAGGCCCCCTATGGGGCCCCAAAAGAGCTCCAAGAAGCCCCCAAAAGCCGCGCAAGGGGCCATCAGGAGCAACACACGACAACCGCCAGTTCCCCAAGGGGTCGGTGGTGTGGCGTAGCCAAGAAATCATGACGAGCACGACAAGACATATTGCTGAAGAAATCTATGGGGGTACCATTCGTCGACTCTGACCTTCGCAAGGTGCCACGGAGCTCTGCCACCCCGTCGGAAGATAAGAAACTCTGGTGCGGCACCAAATGGCAGGCCAGTTGCTTACCCGGTGTGCCTACTGCGTGACGGTTGCGCGATGGTGCACCGACGGTGACGTCATCGTGCGTGGCTGGTGTGCCGACGGTGTCCGCCTTTTTGCTGATGCCTGATGGTGTCCTGGTGGTTTGTGTCCCGATGGCTTCCCAATGGTCAACAGGTGGCTGTACATGGCACCTGTTTCGATACTGTGACGAGGCAGGCTCAAATTGCTAGATCATCAAGCGACAAGCAACTGCTAATCAGATGCGATCACGTGTGAGAAGAGATCAGGCCGTCCGTTTCGCACCGACTGCGAAACAGGTGTGGGGGCGGGCAATATCGAACGCTCGTGAAGAAGTTACTGGTCGAATGCGAAACCTAGTGTGAACCGAACGTACGTCAGCTGAGGATGGCGTGCTGCAAACAGTGATATATGATAAATCGCATATGGACAGGTCGTGGGCAAATCACGAACCTGGTTTGGATCCAACACTCAAAATTGCAATCCCACAAGCCATCTGGGGCGTGAGTGGTTTAGGGCGGTTCCTCTTCCAACCACCCTGCTTCCCCTTCTGGGAGAGGTTTACCACTGTTCCCTCTTAATATACACCCCCATCACCCACCCTGCCGGCGGTCAACCCGGAACCATGCCAACCCCATGCGGGCAACCCCCCCACCATCCCTATCAAAAAAACATACAAAACGGACTATGCCTCCACATGTTGGGCATCCGCGGTCAACGCGATGCGCCCCCCTCCACCATCCCTTTCCAAAAAAACAATACAAAGTACACTTCGGGGCAAACTCTGGAGTCCTCTTCGTGAGGCCCGCGAGCACTTTGTACTGTTTTTGACAGGGGCGGCAGGGGTGTCAGCATATACACTGCTGTGCGCAGAGCTACTATTTCTGACGAGCAACACTACGACATGCACCTAGCGGCTAAATCTGGATCATGCGCGGCAACCTCGCGATTACTGTCAAGTGGTTTTTGACAGGACTGCGGGGGTGGAGGCGTATGGCCTGCTGTGCGCAGGTCCACCAGACACAATGATGGGCATTGGCTTTCGACAAGGATGGTGGGGGCCGACATGGTTCCCGATGTGTGCTGCCACGTGCGCAGGCGCACCTGACACACTCTGCACGTGTCCCGAACGCGGCGCACCTGGCGCAGCACACCTGGTGCATGTGGAACACGTGGCGCATCTGGTGAACCAGGAGTGCCTGGCACGCTCGGGCCCCAGCGTCGCGCACATAGGGTCGGCTGTCCATCCAAAGAAGACCGCTGAACATGCTCAGGCTCCTGTGATACTTCTGTGTTGGGAGAGCGGGTGGGAGTAAGCTAGACGGCTTGTGGGCGGGTGGGTAGCCTGATCACTGATCCCTATCAATATACACTCCCTCACCCACCTGGCGGGCGGCCAACCCGGAACCATGCCAACACCATGCGGGCAACCCCCGCACCATCCCTATCAAAAAAATACAAAACGAACTCTGCCTCCTCATGTGGGGCATCCGCGGCCAACCCGAGGCGCCCCCTTCCACCATCCCTTTCAAAAAAAACATACAAGGTACACTTTGGGGCAACGTCTTGAATCATGATCGTGAGGGCAGCGAGCACGTTGTATTGTTTTTGACAGGGACGGCGGGGGAGTCAGCATATTCCCTGCTGTGCGCAGGGCTACTACTCCTGACGAACAACACTACGACATGCACCTCGCGGCTAAATCTGGATCATGCGCGGCCATCCCGCGATCACTGTCAAGTGGTTTTTGACAGGGACGGCGGGGGTGGTGTCGCGTGACCTGCTGTGCGCAGGTCCACCAGACACAATGACGGGCATTGGTTTTCGACAAGGATGGCGGGGGCCGACATGTTTCACGATGTGTGCTGTCACGTGCGCAGGCGCACCCGACGCACTCTGCACGTGCCCCGAACGCGGCGCACCTGGCGCGGCTGGAGTGCAGCACACCTGGCTCACTCGGAGCACGTGGCGCATCTGGCGCACCAGGAGTGCCTGGCACGCTCGGGCCTCAGGGGCTCCTGGCGCGAGTGGCGCCCCTGGCACGCGTGGCGCACCTCGTCCAAGCGTCGCACACCTGGGGTCGGCTTTGGTTCCCAGTAGCTACCCATCGCAAGACGACCGCCGAACATGCTCAGGCTCGGGTGTTACTTATGTGTTGGGAGGGCGGGTGCGAGTGAGCTAGACGACTTGCGGGCGAATGGATAGCTTGACCCCTCTCCCTACTACCCCCTCCCCCTGGGTCTGGAGGGGAAGTTCGCGGGTCTTTGAAGGGTCCAAGATGGCATCGGAGAGAAGACCAAAACAATGGTTTACTAGGGTTTGGGGCCAAGCTTGGCCTCCTATGGGGGGGGACCTAATTGGAAGGCATCCTTCTTTGGTCGATCACCTCCAAGACGGCCCCAAGATGGCCAGCAAGGCTCCTAAGAGCGCCCAAAGAGGCGTCCAGGAGGCCTCAAGAGGTCTCCAAGAGGTCCCCAAGAGGCTCCCACGAGACCCCCGCGAGGCCTCATGAGGCTCCCCCGAGGCACCGAAGACGCTTCAAGAAGCCCCTGGGACCGCCAGAGGCCCCCAAGACGCCCCAAGGGGCTTAAAAGAAGCTGCCAAGAGACATCCGAATGGAGACTTCGAGAAGCATCCAAGAGGTCTGTGGCCTTTCTGCTCCCCCTCCATCTCCTCCACCTTTTCCTCATCCGCCTTTTCCTCCCCCTCCCCTTCTCCCTCCTCCTCCTCCTCAGATGATTCCTCGATCCTGACCCTCTTGGGGTATTACGTCTTACCCAGCCCTTTATTCCACTGCATGCTCCTCCACATCCAACTCCTCTGGGCATCGTTGCTGCATTGGCTGGTGGAGTTACGCGAAGCGTCTAGAATCCATTCCCGGTAGACAGTTAAATCTGAGTCACACGTTGGACAACTGCGAGCCGTCCCACTCGTCAAACTGACCCGTACCACAATCACAAATCAAACAAACGTAACTCGGTCGCAGACCATTTCGGCATCAGATGAAAACACACGTGAATCGAATGTGACCCTCAGACATGAACCACATGTGCCCGTGAATGAAACGCGATACGAACGAGAACCGTGTAGTGGATCGCAAGCAGAACCCTGTAGGCCAACCCGCCCGAACATGTAAAAAGAGCGCTGACAGCACGAAGAAAAGCATCTGGCCTGGTCCGGCCCCCTGCCCCCTTGTACCTCACCAGCCTCTCGACGCCACAACTCCCGCCCTGCACCGATCTTGAACTAGCCATCGCTCGGACGCCCATCCCCCGTGCAGTGTTCTGTCTCGTGCGTGCCTGAGCATCGTTTAGCCGACCCCCATCCACATGGGCATGGCCTGTGGGCCCCACTGGCCGATTTACCCCCATAGATGGGGATAGAGGCCATCTGCTTCGGGTTTCGAGGGGTGTATCCCCAACTGGAGGGGGGTGAGATGGTGGGGGTCTGGATTGGGATGGGGGTGGGGATAGGGGTCGATGAAACGATACTGATTTCTGTTTCACCGAATGACCCAAAATGATCCTCGATGGCCGAGATTTTCGGAGGACCGCCTCGACGAGAAAAAGGCTCACGCTCGAGCGATGCCAAGTAAAAGGCGAGAATGATGGGCTCGCTTTCCACCACCACTACCATAGGTAGGAGATGGAGCAGGAGGAGGAGGAGGAGGAGGAGGACCTCCTCATCCTCCTTCTCCTCCGTCCTACATGTGGTAGTGGTGGTGGAAGAGTTGCCCCTCAGAGAAGCGGTGGCAAGGGTCAGTCAAAACTAATAGCAAGGATGCGCGACAAGGATGCCGGCCCCTTGGACGCCCGTGCCGAAGCTCTCTCGAGCCGGAGGGCCATCGGAAGTGGCCCAGGATGGACCAAACTGAGCAGGGACCGACCGTCCTGGCATTCTTATAGGCCTACCACCTACCACGACATGTTCTCAGAACCCACATATGTTCTAAGAACGAAAAACAGGGTTCTTAGAACATCAGCCCGAGGTGTCACAACAAGACAATCTCGGCCAGAACTGTTCTAAGAACATTTCGCAGGAACCACAAACAGTTCTTAGAACATTGTGTTTGGTGGGCCTATGGGCGAGCCAGAACGCTTCACCAATGCTTGACCAAAGAGGCACGGATGCAAGATTACCCATGGGAAAGCCGCCCGTCCTCACCATCGTATGAAAAAACAGACCGAACCGAGAACCGAGAACCGTGACCAGACCCGACCGAGCCGGCCCCGAACAAGGAAAATCAAAAACCGAAGCGGATCGAACCGAAGTCGTTCCACACCGAGCCGGGGGGCACCGGACCGACCCGGTTAACCAGAACCAAACCGGCACGGGGCGGCCCCCGCACCGAAGCGACGAGAACCGCACCGGACGTCCCAACCCAGCCCGCACAAGACCGCAGGGGACGACGACCCCCCGTGCCCCAAACCAACTCGATTGATGGGCCTGTTTTCCACCACCACCACCATAAGTTGGAGGGGGGGAGGAGGTGGAGGATGAAGAGGAAAACGACGAAGAGGAGGAGGAGGAGGAGGAGGAGGAGGAGGAGGAGGAGGACCCCCTCCCCCTCCTACTCATGGTGGTGGTGGTGGAAAACAAACCCACCATCGATGGCACCAGTTTGGGCTGCACGTCGACAGACACGTCGGACGCCCGCGGACGGCACCGCTCCCGCCCGCGCAGAGGAATTCCCCTCCACCGTGGCCCCCGGGCCGTGCCTCGGGCGCTCGGGCGGCCCCTCGGCCTCGGGGCGCCTCCGGCGCCCCCAGAGCGCTCCCGACGTTGGACGTTTTGTTCTCGGGGGAGGCGCGACAGCGCGGGGGCGAGGGTGCAAGCCAGCCTGCAATCGGCACTGTGCGATCCGAAGCAGCGGCGACGAGGGCCGGTGGCAGCGGGCGAGCGCCCAGCAGCGGGTCCGCCCGCACGGGTGAGGACGGCCCCGAGGCCGAACTCAGAGACCCGAAAACGAAACCGAGCCACTCCGCGAGAAAATGGGCACAATACAACGCCCAACAACAAATCCAGAACCGACAGCGCCCGCTGCTGGGCAACTGTCTCATGTGGACAACGTGCGCGGCGACACCGACAGCGAGCCCTCCTCAAAATGAATGAGACATGGCGTCGGCCTTCGTACCCCTTTGGCCCGAACCCATTCGACCGCTCCCACCGACCTGGCGCAACTGCTGGAAAGCGCCCCGAAGCGGGAGCGCCGCCGAGGCCCCACGGAGCACGCCCGCAAACCTCGCACGTCGACCCCGTCGCACCGTCCACCCCCCCCCCTCGGCGCGCACGCGGCGACGACGGCGCCAAGCAAGCAGGCATGCGGTGCGGGGAGGGGGCCCGGCGCCGGCGTGGATCTGCGGGCGGCCGGGCTCATGCAACGCCGGTATGTTCCGCCGTCGATGCTAGGGGGGCAGCGTTCGGGAGGAGAAGACAAGCGCACGGCGGGGGGGAGACATCGAGCCGTAGTCGGCGACGCGACGCCCATAGGGTCGGCGGCAAGCCACCGATCGCGAAGCCGCGCAGTCCTGGGCGGGGTGGGCTATCGAGCCCCATCTCGGCGATGAATAGGCGACTGGGAGTCGATGCGTCCCCGCCTGAGCCTGTTGTGGATGGATGCTCTTTTTTGGTGTGGGTGGACGCTGGGCGCGCACGAGTGAGGTCCGGTACCTGCGCAGAATCGCAGTCCATGCATTTCGCTAACTGCGATGGCGCCGAGTCGTCCCGACCTGCCGGTCTAGCAGGGGAAGGAGGAGGAGGAGAGGGAGGAGGAGGAGGAGGAGGAGGAGGAGGAGGAGGAGGAGCAGCAGTAGAGGAGGAGGAGGGAGGAGGAGGATGGAGGATGGAGGATGGAGGATGGAGGATGGAGGAAGGATGGAGAAGGAGGAGGGGGGGAAGGAGAAGAGGGGGCAGGACGAGCCAGATGCGCTTGCGCCACGTCTGGCATCCTATGCATCCCACCCGGCCTCTCGCACTGCTCTGATTCTAGCTCCACCCCCGCGACGGGGGCACGGACGAGCCTGGAAGCCCCGAAGGGATACCATCGTTTCGTGCGCAATCAGGAGAAGCGGAGCTGTGCACACTAGAAGAGGAGGAGGAGGAGGAGGAGGAGGAGGAGGAGGAGGAGGAGGAGGAGGGGGAGGAGGGGGAGGGGGGAGGAGGAGGAGAGGAGTAGGAGGAGGAGGAGGGAGGAGGAGAGGAGGAGAAGGAGGGGGAGCAGGAGGAGGAGCAGGAGGAGGAGCACGAGGCTGGAGGACGAGGCAGGGGGACGAGAGGGTAGCGGGCGGCAGCGGGAGCAAGAGAGCGGGGGGCGGCAGGCGCAGAAGGACCGAGGGGAAGGCCGGGGGGGGAGCGAGGCGACATCGATGAGGAACGACTCGGATCTAGGAAACAAAAACGTGGGCATAAACATAAAAAGTGGCATAAACATTAAAGTGGCATAAAACATAGGGGAACACGGCATAGGGGAACAAAAAGTGGCATAGACATAAGCATAAAATATCATCGTTCATAAGGGAACAAAAAGTGGCATAAACATAAAACCTGGGAGGTCCGCGCGGATTTCTCGGATCGGCGCCGGGGCCCCCAGGCGGCGCCTCGGGGGCCGCCCCGGGCGCGCTCCGCGCGCCAGGGAGGGGAGTCCAGCGCCGATCCGAGAAATCCGCGCGGACCTCCGAGTTCTTATGTTTATGTAACTGTTTGTTCACCTAGTTCAACTGAGCCCTTGCTAGAAGGCCACATGCGAACGCCACCCCACCACCCCACGACTTCTAAGGGGGGGTGGTCACTTCGCTCGGGAGGTCCCGAAAGAAGTGAGCACCGCCTCCCCTGAGGGTTGGGGGTGATATTGCGACGGTGTGTGAGAGATTATGTGAGAGAGGGAGAGGGATTGAGAGGATTACAAGGGAGAGAAAGAGAGAGAGAGAGGAATAGAGAGAGATGTATATATATATATATATACTACTTAGAGAGACGGGGGAGGGAGGGAGAGAGTGACAATGACGAGCGTAGGCAGAAGAGAGGGGAGGGGGGGAGGTTCTCTCTCCTGCGCGGAAACATTCCCAATACCTGGGGTCATCCTCAGGTTTTGCATAGATTGCATGCCCCAGTCCTCTCGGCTCACGCTGGCTCCAGGAGGGCCACTGAGGAGCCACGGGGAGGTCAAACGAGCCCAATGAGGGCCATAAGATGCGCAAAACGAAGATTAATCAAAACTGTCCCGCGAAGTGCGCCATAATGCAGCGCCCAGGAGGGGCCCAGGACAGTCCACGAGAGCCCCAAAGCATAGCACCAGAAGGCCCCAAGAGGCCCCCAAGACAGCCCCACGAGACCCCCCCCCGCAGCCGAGAGGACGGCACAAGACGGCCGCCGCAAGCAGCTCGATAGAGAAGGTGGACGGAAGGGCACAAAAGGGGATGCCTTTGTGGTCGAAGCCTCCGAAAGCCGCACGCGCTGCGACGACGCTCACTGAGGGCCGTATATAGGGAGCCCACAAAGGACGTACGCGCCCAGCCATGTACATGAACACGGCCCCTCGATCCGCGAGACAGGCCGCGTTATGCGCACATGTGCGCAATGCGTACCCTCGCAACCAGCGTGGATTCGCGTACATGTACGTCCTTCTTTCGCTCCCGAGCATAGGGATCATCGGGCAGGTGAGCCACAGAAAAGAAAGGGGCCTTACGCGAGATGTCATGTAGCAACCTTACGCAGCGGCCGAGGAGGGCCGCCGGTGCGGCAGGCCACATCGGAAGCGAGGGCGCTGACGCGCGGCCTTGTGCAGGCAGAGTGCGCGCCAGTGTCGGTGAAGACGGCCCTGCTGTCTTCAGCCGCGAAAGTGGAGACAATCTCTGCATCCTTTCACCTGCGAAGCAGGAGAGGCGGCCAGAGGAGCCCTGCTGGGGGGGAAGGAAGAACAGACGAACGAACGACTAACGCGTGAGGCCGTGGCCTCCAGACTCTGGCGTGTCCAGGCACATGCAGTGCGAGAGGGGGGGGCAGGGAAGACGAGGGGGGAGGGATGGGGAACCCTCACTGCACAGCTGCTTGCAGCTTCAAAAGATGGTCGGTCTGTGCGAATCGAGATCTGCATACAACTTGGAATCGCTTGACGCAACGTGTTGGTTCATATAGTGGACCAGCAATCAAGAAACACAATCACTCGTTAATGTACAATATGTATCTGGACTGGTCCTGCGCGGCTGGCAATCGAATTTAGACTGGCAAACAGAAGTCAGGCGACGCGTACACGGAAAGCCATAATCACCCCGCGAAGGGCGTGTGAAGGTATGGAACATGAAGTTGCGCAAACCCGCAACCGATTCGGCGAAGAAGAATCACCCCCGCCGCCTTCCTTCATCCATATGTCGGGATACCATGGGAATTCGATTCGCACTGATGTTTGGGGTATGTTGCAATGAATCCTCCGCCTCCTCATCCGTCCTCCCCCACCCCTCCTCCCACATGCCGCCCGCCTCCACCCCTTCTCATCCTCCCCTTCTCTCCGTCGCTCATACAGCTCAATTGGGCCTCCTCTCGCAGAGGACGAAGGGTCATGGGAATGACTCGCTAGCGGCGAATGCTTCGCCAGCACTGCCACGCTATGCGCAGCCGCTTTCGGCTCACCAAACAGACACCGCCACCACCACCACCACCACCACCATCGCCCGCCAGCCGCTTCTGGCTCAAGCACCAAGCCGCACCTCCGGGGGGAGGGGCCGAGGCACCGCCTCCGCGCCCTGCGGGAGGCCGAGACCAAGACAGCGACGCACGCGCCCGCGCACGACCCTGCTCGACACGCTGGCGGGCCCGCCGCGCACCCTCGCAGCACCGACTTGGACGCCCGGAACGGGTACGGACAGAACGGGCACAGCGCCCAGCAGCACACGCTGTCGAAAGCCAGCAGCGGCCGCTCGGCGAAGCTGGCGGCCTCCTGTCTCGGATGGACTCAGTCCGCGGCGGCGCCGACGGCGAATCCTGT